>CAUYRH010046448.1:0-55428 GCA_963574655.1 Perodicticus potto
ACAGTGACTCTGTGTGTGTGTATACCCGTTTGAAAATTGGCCAAACTCTTGCAAAGTGGCTCCATCGTCTCCAAATATTCTTGTGATGCTTTATTAAGAATAATGTGTTCCACTTCCATCCAGGTTAATACAAAGGCTGTAGTAAGTCTCCTTTTTTTTTAATGGCGGAATAGTATTCCATAGTGTATATATACCACAGTTTGTTAATCCATTTCTGGGATGATTTTCAGTTTTAATGGTTATCAATTAATATCTTGCTATTGACAGTGAGGATTTAACTTTCTTTGAACTTTAAACTCACCCCTATCCATGCACTCCATATGGAAATACTTCTCATCTCCCATCTTTTCTATGTATTTATATACAGGTAGTCCCCAAAGTACAAACATCTGACTGACATCCGACTCACACTCATGAACAGATGCTATTATAGGTAATAGGTAAATGTACCTGTGCCAACTTAAATACAAATTCAACTTAAGAGCAAACCTGTAGAACCTATGTCATTCATAACCCAGGGACTGTCTGTAGTAGTTTTGGTTCGGAATATCAGTCTTTGTCTTACTGTGCTATCTAGATGTTGTTCATAGCTGGTATTATGGTAAAATATGATCACTTTTACTTTTCATTTAACCTTTTGCCTTTACTGAAGTTAATAGTTGTCAGATATTTTTTCTCATCATCCTGAAGCTTATTAAATTACCTTAATCCCCTCACTAGATATGAATAGTTTGAAGATAATGATTTCTTGTAGTCATTTTTAAAACAATAAAATAAGAGTTCAATAAAAATTTGTTGATTGTGGTGCTTTGTGTGTTAATGGGTTTTTTTAAAAATGTTTTTTTTTGAAAACAGATATTGTAAATTTCAGGTAGATAAAAATAGAGCAGACTGCATTTCAAATATTGAATATCTTTTACAGCCTTCAGTTTGGAAACCTGCAGAATTATGATTGCCATGTTGGATGTATCCTTGGATAAAAATTAAAAATACTAAAGTATAGAGTAATTGCTTTCTGTCTATTAAGCCAGATTAGTTTTAAATGACCTTAGTAAACTAGAGTATTTAAAAGGACTTTAAGATCCTGTTTGAATCCCATATGTTTTTATTTTTACACAGAAATTTGTTCATATGCTGAGTTTGATTAACTTCAGAGGTACACTTAAATTTTAGTCAATAATATAGAGTTTTGAGTCAGATCTTGCAGGTTTCAAAATTTATTTTTGTTAATAAAACTATCAGAGAGATTACACAGGAAAAATGGGATTTAATGAATTCAAAGAGCTTTGGGCTGCTCTTAGTGCCTGGAAGCAAAACTTCATGACTATTGATCACGACCGAAGCGGCACAGTAGACCATCATGAATTGGGTCACTCCATTGCTCTTATGGGTAAGAATATTAAAGTTCTTTACACTGTATAAAGCTCATCTTTGTTCTTTCTTTAATCTCATTTACTTCAGTTTATTCAGTAATAAAAGGATATATTTTTTCACCAGCATTTTCCTAGTTTGGGTTAAAGATTATCAAAGAATTCAACAAAACCTATTTTAGTTACAATTTTTTCAAAAGATGGTCTTCCATATGTACATATATTCTGACTTTGCTCTGTTGGGTAAAATTAAATTTATTTCTCTAATTGTTAGTGCTCATCACTTTATTGTATTTCTTCATAACTTAGTGGGATCCATCTCTACTTGGGGAGAAAATGCTTATTTAATCAGTCATAGATCTCTATATAAGCTTTTCAGCAGTTAAAAAAACATGTTTTGGGGTTTTTCTTTTTTTTCTTGTATAGTACAGAATACATAGACATAGTAGGACAAAAATACCTCACAATGGAAAGTTTGCGTTTTAGAATATTTTAAAAGAATGTAACTTGGTCGGGCTTGGTGGTGCAGGTCTGTAACCCTAGCACTATGGTAGACCGAGTGGGTGGATTGCTTGAGCTCAGGACTTTGAGACCAGCCTGAGTAAGAGTGAGACTCTGTCTCTACTAAAAGTAGACTAGCCTGGTGTTGTGGTTGGGTGCCAGTAGTCCCAACTACTTGGGAAGCTGAGGTAAGAGGATCACTTGAGCCCTAGAGTTGAGGTTGCTATGAGCTGTGATCCCACAGCACTCTACCCAGGCGACAGAATTGAGACTCTTGTCTCCAAAAAAGGAAAAAAAGTAACTTTATTTTCATTATGAGTCTGATAAGCCATAATGTTCATGTACTTTCTTTCAAAATGAAAATATACAGTGGTGTTTAATTTGCTTACAGTTAATACAATTGTAGGTAGCTTAATTGTTTTTACCCTTGTGATTTTAGTTACGTTGATTTTTTTTTTTTCTGAAGCAGAGTTTCAAGCTGTGGCCGGAGTGCCATGGCATCATAGCTCACAGCAACTTCCAACTTGGGCTCACGTGGTCCTCTTGCCTCAGTTTTTGTGTTTTGTTTTTTTTTCTTTTTCTTTTTAGTAGGGATGGGGTCTCCCTTTTGTTCAGGTAGGTCTGAAACTTGTGAGCTCAAGCAGTCCACCTGCCTTGGCCTCCCAGAGTGCTAGGATTACGTGAGTGAGCCACTACGCCCGGCCAGGCCAGCTACATTGATCTTTTTTTTTTTTTTTTGAGACAGAGTCTTAACTATGTTGCCCTCAGTAGAGTACCATTGTGTCACAGCTCACAGCAACCTCAAACTCTGGGGCTTAAGGGATTCTCTTGCCTCAGCCTCTCAAGTGATTTTAATTTTAATTTAACTTTTTCTTTTTTTTTTTTTAGACAGAAATTCACTTTGTCACTCTTAGTAGAGTACTGTGGTGTCATAGCTTATAGCAGCCTCAAATTCTTGGGCTTAAGTGATTATCTTGCCTTAGCTTCCCAAGTAGCTGAGACTACAGGCGCCTGCCATAATGCCCGGCTATTTTTTAGAGAGGGGGTCACGCTCTGGCTCAGGCTAGTCTCGAACCTGTGAGCTCAGGCAATCCACCCGCCTCAGCCTCCCAAGTGCTGGGATGACAGGTGTGAGCCACCAGGCCCGGCCAGTTAACACTGATTTTTAACAAAATAACCCTTGTAGAAAAATCAGTTTTTTGAAAGTTAAAATCTGAACTCAATGCAAGTGGACGTATCTCAAATTACAATTTGAATATGTTGAATTAATGACCTTTTTTATTTTGTTTTATAGACAGTTAAGTAGTTAGGAAAAATCCTAGCCATATAAACCTGCATAGTTCGCTTATAGAGAGAACTGCCCAATGGATTAAACTTGGATTTTCATTCAGTCTAATGTGGAAAAGTAACATAATCTTTTGCAAAGAAGAGAACCTCCAAAGAATTCAGATGGGCAGTTGAATGTAAAAAGGGCGCATCCCAGTTATTCAAACTTAAGATCTTTTTTTTTGTAGAGACAGTTTCACTTTATTGCCCTTGTTAGAGTGCCATGGTGTCACACAGCTCACAGCAATCTCCATTTCCTGGGCTTAGGTGACAGCTCACAGCAACTTCCAACTTCTGGGCTTAGGTGATTCCCTTGCCTCAGCCTCCCAAGTAGCTGGGGCTACAGGCGCCTGCCACAACGCCCAGCTATTTTTTTTTTGTTGCAGTTTGGTGGGTGCCGAGTTTGAACCCACCACTGTCAGTATGTGGGGCTGGCGCCCTACTCATTGAGCCACAGGCGCCGCCCCAAACTTAAGATCTTTAGATATAGTTACAAAAATTCAAATTATTGAGAACACTATAGGATGATCTTAGGAATTTTCTTTTCTTTTCTTTTATTTGTAGAGACAGAGTCTCATTCTATCGCCCTCGGTAGAGTGCGATGGAGTCACAGCTCACAGCAACCTCCAGCTCATGGGCTTAGGCGATTCTCTTGCCTCAGCCTCCAGAGTAGCTGGGACTACAGGCGTCCGCCACAACACCCAGCTATTTTTTGATGCAGTTCGGCCGGGGCCGACTTTGAACCTGCCACCCTTGGTATATGGGTCCGGCACCCTACTCACTGAGCCACAGGTGCCGCCCAGGAATTTTATTAATACCTCATCTGAAGCATAATTCTCTAAGGAAGTTCACAGTGTATTTGTATATAAACTACATTAGTTTACATGTTTTACTACACACTAAATTTGTATTTTTGCTTTGTTTTACTTGTAGCAAGTTTACTAAGTTACGTTATAATTACACATACAGTTTTCTTAATTGCATTTATTTTTCTTGTTTTTTACTGTCAAATGGTTAATGTTATTTATCCAAATCTATGAATCAATAACATATAGGTAATAATACTAGGTCAGTATTCTCCATAGTAAAGTGTACACATGTCATGAAATGTCTAGGGCTATCTATAAAGATATAGAAAATACTAATTTATATTTCTATTATTTTTATCTCATTTTTAAGTTTCAGGTTTTATGTATAGTTTAAAATTAAATAAACAATAAAATGTATAGAACTTAAAACTAACTTAAAGCATGTATACCGAAAGTGGATGATCAGAAACTTATTACTGATAGAAATACACATCAAAAAATTTTGGAGATGACACGTCTACAACAAGGAACCAAGGGAATTAGTGAAATAAAGAAGCTGTAGTTATAATTACACTGTTTGAAAAAATGGAATAAAGGCTATAGGACAAAAAGTAATAACATTTTTCTATTTCTTCTTTTGAGTAAAACATATTAATCCTCAAATTGTCTTTAGTTGTGAGAGACACTTTCAAGTAACATATTCAATAGGAAATGTAGGACTCTATGATAGCATATCATGGCTCGGCGCCTATAGCTCAGCAGCTAGGGCACCAGCCAGGTACACCAGAGCTGGCAGATTCGAACCCAGCCTGGGCCTGCCAAACAGCAATGACAACTACAACCAAAAAATGGCCAGGCGTTGTAGAAGGAGCCTGTTGTCCCAGCTACTTGGGAGGCTGAGGCAAGAGAATCGCTTGTGCCTAGGAGTTGAGGTTTCTGTGAGCTGTGACACCTCGGCACTGTGCCGAGGGCAACAAAGTGAGAATCTTGTCTCAAAAAAAAAAAAAAAGATATTTTCTTTTCTTTAGCTTAAGCTGGAATGGTGATATTTATGTATCACGTAACAGTGTTAATGAAGCCCTTGATCAGTTTTAACATTGGCATATTTTGTTTCTAATACATATTTTTGTTGAATGTATTTTGAAAGTTTATTTTACAATTTTGTTAATGAGAAAGCAATCTTGCAGTGTTACAATATTTAGAGTTTTAATTTATCAATATCTTTTTTAGGTTATAGATTGAGTCCTCAGACATTAACTGCTATTGTTAAACGTTATAGCAAGAATGGCAGAATCTTCTTTGATGATTATGTTGCTTGCTGTGTAAAGCTTCGAGCATTGACAGGTATTGACCATTTGAGGCTGGGTACAGTATTACATTATGATGAATAGTGCTGCTTATTATATCCTTTTGCAAATTTAAAGTGTTTTCCTTTCCTTTTTTCATTATTAAATTTAATTAGTTTTAAGGCTTTAAAAATTTAGGAATATAAATAATGAAAAATTGTTCCATCTCAGTTTTGACAAATTTTCTTCATATCTCAGTTACCTGGAAAAGTAAAGCATTTAAGATTTAACTGAATGTGAAATTGTTAATTTTTTTGTATGTGGGGATGCCAAATATTTGAAACTTAATATTTTAAATTATAGTTAAAAGTAATTTCTTTGTTTAAAGATTTCTTTAGGAGAAGAGACCACTTACAGCAAGGGTTTGTGAATTTCATGTATGATGATGTAAGTATTCAACTTCACATTTCAGGTACTTAGATGTGTTCTAGAAGTGTTCTTAGTTATCAAAAAAAAAAAAAAATTGAGTGATTTTAGGTACCAAAACTGTAAATAATCTATTTCATAGACCATATTCTTTTTCTGTATTTCTTATATTAATGCACATACAACATTAAGTAGTGGCACAAATACCAAGCCAATTTGACTTTATATTAAATCTAAATATATTTTAAAATTTTATTATAGGTGTTTTTGGCAGTTGATCTTTCATACCATCTTTAAGAACCCAATCTACCTTATTTTGATAAAGGGTAATTTATTTGCAGTGCTTTTCTCTCAGAGAGATAGAAAATGTTAGTCTGTGGCAGATTATGAAGCTGTTCATTTCTCATTTTAAATGGTTGCTGTTAACCTGATTCTAGTTTTCTTTTCTTTTTTTTTTTATTTTTTAAATTTTTTTTTTTTTTCCAGTTTTTGGATGGGGTTGGGTTTGAACTCGCCACCTCCAGCACATGGGGCCGGTGTCCCACTCCTTTGAGCCACAGGCGCCGCCCTCTAGTTTTCTTTTCAATTGAAGCCATATTTTATGTACATTTTAGGGTTTCAAGGGTTTTGTTTTGTTTTTAATATGTTTATTGATCAAAGTTCGGTATCTTAGGTCAGCATTACCCTAACAGTATGGATTGGCCTGAATTATAAACCTTAAAATCTCTTAAATAAGTCTCCCATATTAATGAAGATGTTTTTATAGAATATAATTAATTAAAAACAAGTAAAAGCCATTTTCTTGTTGCTGGATGATAATTGCACTTATGTATTAGTTTTTGCAGGGCACTATGGCAATTTGAATGTCTAGAATTCAAAAGCTGAAGAAATAACTGAATTCTTCTGTTTGGAAGAAATGAAGTGGACTGTTTCAAATTAAAACTATTGGGGCTTTTCAATGTCTTTCCTGCCTGTTACACCTCTTTCCATTCTATGTGCTTTCACTTTGCCACATAGTTCAGAGCAATAAAAGTTTTTTTTTTTTTAGTTTGGGGATATTACTGCTTTTGGAAAGTTGTCATTTTACAAATATCTGCATATTGTCATAAAATATCAGTACATAATTAATTGATATGAGTACTTTTTAGCTTTAATTATTAACAGTGTAAACCAGAGGAATGTACTTAAAAGATCGATTTTATAAGAAGCAATATGATGAAAGCCTAGATAAAACTAATTTATATTTACCTGAAGGTTACAAATTATCCTTTTAAATTTTGTTTGGTTGTTGGTGTTTGAGGGTCAGTTAGAAAGGAAAGCCTGGATTTTGTGCCATGTTTGTATATTATGGTTTGTTCCTTAATCACATAATCAGAGATCAGAAACTTATTGTTCTTTGACTGTGAAAAAAATGCAGTTCTGAAAAGTTTGTCCTTAGTTGAATCTGTAGTGAAGTGAGACTATAGGAGGCATTGTTTTTCCTTTTTTTTTGTAATTATGTATTTTTCTTCAGTATGTTTTATTGTCTTCGCTGAAAAAAGAATCTTTTAATAATAATAGCTTTTCAGTCTGCATTTATTTCATTAGTAAAGACATAGTTAACTTAAAATGGCATCTTCCTCTAAATCTAGATTTGTTAGAAATAACATTTTTAATTTAACATTTAAATTTATTACTTTTGTGTTGTTTATATGTAATCTCAAGTGTTTACAAAGTTAAAAAATTAAGTAATCAACCATTCTACTTAAATGTTCAGAAATTTTGCATTTGAATTATTTGACAGTGTTAGCTGGTGGCTTCAGCATTAGTAAAGCAATAACCATTTTGAATGAATTTGTGTAATGTGGGATGTTGAGCATGGTAGGCCCCACAGCAACATTTCTGAGTCAAATCATCAGGTCCTTACTGTTTTAAGGCCCCTGCTAGATGTTGAAGAATTTAGCTTCTTTTTTTTTTTGTTTTTTTTTGAGACACAGTCTCACTTTGTCTCCCTTAGTAGAGTCTCCTTCAGCCTCCCAAGTAGGTGGACTACAGGCACCCTCCACAATGCCCAGCTAGTTGTTTTTTTTAGGCCCCGGGGCCTGGGTGTATTCAAAACAACCAGCCCTGGAGCATGTGGCTGGCGCCCTAACCACTGAGCCCCTGGCACCCGAATTTAGCTTCTTCCTTAGAAATTACTCCAAGGTTTTCTTAATGAAGCTTAATAAACCACATATTAATATTTCTTACATTTCAACTGAATATCTTCCAGCCTAAAAGTGAATGTCATAATTTTACTGTGACTAGTGACCAAGTTAACACAGGGTTTTTTTTAAAGAAATCCTGTAATTCTTTCTTTCTTTTTTTTTTTTTTTGAGACAAATTCTTACTTTGTCACCCTCAGTAGAGCACTGTTACGTCACAGCTCACAGCAACCTCAGACTCTTTGGGCTTAAGTGATTTTCTTGCCTCAACCTCCCACATTTCAACTGACTATCTTCCAGCCTAAAAGTGAATGACATAATTTTACTGTGACTAGTGACCAAGTTAACACAGGGGTTTTTTAAGAAATCCTGTATTTCTTTCTTTTCTTTTGAGACAGATTCTCACTTTGTCACCCTTAGTAGAGTGCTGTGGCGTCACAGCTCACAGCAACCTCAAACTCTTTGGGCTTAAGTGATTTTCTTGCCTCAGCCTCCAAAGTAGCTGGGATTATGGTGTAAAATCCTGAATTTCTTGATGGAGGACAGATGGCAGTATCTTGAAGAAAACATTTTATACTTACGGAATTTTAAATCAGCTTTTACTTTAAAAAATTCCTGAAAAGAAAGTAATATATATTCATTTTGACATTTTAAATTGATAGATTTAAAACTTAAAATTTTAAATTATTTGATAATTTTAAATAACTTCTTGTCAAATTCACTTGGTCAGTTTTATAAGAATGTGTGAATAAATAATATTTTGTCCTCTGACTGGAGTTTTTTTTATGAATATATATTTTGATAATTTGAGAAAACATTAACTGAGCTATTTAAAAAAACAGAATTCTATTAATAATTAGAAGTGGTGTAGGAAAAAGCAAATACCAACAAACACACTGTCATTCTTGTCAAATAATGGTGATAATGTGACTCAGCAACTTGGAATCTTAACATCCAGAGTTCAGGTGATCAAGCTACTGCACTACTCTGAGGTCAATTATGATAATCTCCCTTACTTGGAGGCTTACAGTTGAGGTAAAACTTTAAAAATTACAAATGATATTATTCATATGTTTCTGCTAGATGACATATGGTATTAGAGTTTTTTTCACACTTCTCTAAATCATTCTTTTTTGAAGATGTTCCTGTAGGAGGCCTATCAAGAAGGGAGTTTCCATGGACAAACATGTTTAGAAATTTTCAACTTCTTCAGTAAGCTTGATAATGTGTGTTAGTATGTGAAAGCCCAAGGTGCATAAAATCATGTTTAATTTTATTTGACCCAGTGTTCTCCAAACTTTTTGACCACAAAACCCCTTTTTCCTAGCAAAACTAGCATTTCTTGCTGAACCAACTTAATTATCAGGCAGTTTTTTGTTAGTTTATGTTAAATAGGCTATGTCTATTAGGCACAGAGAATATTTTGCCAGGATTTTTATACTGAAGCACCATTTGTCTTTTTGATGCTTTAAAATTGATGCAGACAGACATTTGTGAAGTAAAGATTGAATAGTTTTATGATGACTATGACTGCAATATGAGTATAATGTGGTAGTTTGTGTTGGTTAATTCATTCCCCAGTTTTCTTACAATGTTGTAATTTATTGAATAATGTACACTTGTAATGTATAAGTGCTTTTATTTACACAGTAAACATGTTTCCATGTCATTTTGAGAATTTTTTAATAAACATTCAAACAGCTTGCTGTAAAGTTTTGTATCATACAAAATTTGTTACATATACATTGTGAGATGCTTCAGTTCAAATAACAGTGCAGTAATTCACCTATGCTGAAAGACTGCCACATGATTAAATGTCAGGTATTGCACTTCTGTTTTGAGTGGCAATTTACAGATTTTAAATTCTGTCAAGGTGAAATCAATATTGTGGGAATCTTAACTTCGTCCACCTTTAATGTAATTTCAAGGACTGCTCATTTGACCTGTTCACCATGCATCTAGGAAAAAGTAGTCAGCTCATGTTTTTTTTTCCAAAAATGCATTTTGGAAGAAAGTAGGGTTTATTAATGTAGGTTAAAATCTGTGCAATAAAAAATAGCAAAAAAAAAAAAAAATCAATCTGTGATTATTTAAGTAAAATATACAAATCAAGTTCATTTGTAATCTATGGCATTACTGAACTGGACAAACAAATGCTATTTGTCAGAAATGTGCTTTTCTTTGTTTTATGTTTGAGAAACTCATAAATGATATGTTTTTCTTGACTTTATAGAAATTTTCTGGGAAATTCATAGGAATAAATTAATAAATATCTAGTAAATTAAACCTCTTGAGTAAAATCCAAGACTTCTTTCAGGTTAGCATATTTTTTCTTTTAAACAGTAAAATGCTACCATTGTTGTTTTATAAAATAACTTTCATACTGTATTAAGGACCTTGATTTTTGCCTTAATTCCATCATTTACATCATGAATTAAACACTTTCAAATAAATACATAATGCTAAAGTATCATTGAAGAGTTATGTCTAGAGTTTATATATAGTATTAGATGTTACAAATAAAATACCTAGAACTTTTGTTATTATAGTGACCAGTGTAGTCATAATTTAAGTGAATACTGCCTGGGAAAGCTGTAGTCTAGAATAAGGTCATAATGTCATGTAACTCCATAAATTAAACCATTCCTGTAAATTTAGAATACTGACCATAATACTAGTCCCAGAAAAACATTGGGAAACTTATCAAAAATGTCTTTCTTTATGAGCTAATTGTTTGAATGCTGGGTAATCTTTGCTTTTTGCCATTTCTTGCCATGTCTCTTTCTACTTGTTTTTAAAAATACATATTTTTAGACATAATAAAGAGTCTTAAATACTTAACATTTATCCACATAATACGCAGCCTTGTGTACTATTTTGCAAGTATTCAAAACTCAGGTGTGCTGCTCTGCATCTGAATATATATTAACTAGACATTGGCAACACTTCTGTATCACTGTGATGTGCCATACCATTAGAGGATGAGTAGGGTTTTTGCCTGTGGTTTAGTTGTTTTTTCAGGTATATCCCCTTTTGTAACATCAGAGATATTGGCAATTTGGAAAGCCTACAGTGAGTGAGAATTGCTTAATAGCTGTGTTCAAAGACATAATATGCCAGGAATGATTATTTCTTAATTCTGATACATTATTGGGGGGGGAGGGTTCTTAACCTTTAAAACATAAATATGTATGGATACATGCATAGTCATTTGCATTTTAGTTGACTATATTATTCACATTTTATTTTGCTGTGATCACTGAAATTTCAAAGGATAACCTGAACCGTGCTAGTATGAATGTTTCAGAAACATACCAATTAAGGATTCATGTGTTTTTGAAAGTTATAGGCCATTTTAAAATAATTTTAGGATTTTCTGAACTTTTAGATACATATTTAATTTCCCATAGATATCTAAATATAGTACCCTTACATTTATCTTACAGCAAGAGATAATGTATCTAGTGGCAAATTTAAAAATACTTAGCCTTTTCATACTTAGTCTAATTTTCTCATTGGCTTCACAGACACCAATATAATTCTCCATTTATTTATAACATAGGGAAATATTCTCTTGGTTTTTTAAATCTTGGAAGTGAAGGCTGGGAAGTCAAAGTTCCTAAACAGACTATAAACAGTTCTTGGTCTAGTATATGTCACATTACGATCAACAAATTTCATCTAAAATTTTTCTTTGAAAATTGTTTGCATTTCCCCTCCTCCCCCCTCAAATAATAGAGTAGTGACTGGGGAAAAATTAAGAAAGTGAGAAACTTAGGCAAAAGAAAGTAGTATATGGATATTTTCATTCTAAGTTAATAAAAGGAATTAAGCATGGTTTATAAACAGTTATTTTGCATGTAAGTTGAAGCCTGTTTAGTCATCAGAAATTTTAAGTAAGCAGTACATGTTATTAGTCAAGAACTGTTGTGGTCTTGACAGGCAATAAATCAACTGTTTCTTTAATGCTTTTTCCACTCAGTCCAGCTTACTAGTATCCTAATGGAACTCAGTAAAAACGTAGCACTGTTACAATTATGTGATTTCATGAAATACATCAGCACCACCATACCATACCTAGTCCTGTACCTAGTAAAATGTTGGAAATAGTAGGCTTCTCTAGTAAAAGTATCCTAGCTAGCTAGTGAGGTTTACTTTCTTTTTCCCCAAAATAATTTCTTTTATAAATTCTTGAATTTTTCATGTATAAATAGATCAGAAATTATATGCTTCATTCTTAAATTATGTATATATACTATATTTTCAATACAACTTGTACATTTCTTTGAGCTACCAAAAGTTTGCAACCATTTTTACATGAAATTTACATTTTTTTCTTATTTACAGTTATCGGTAGGTTATTGCAAAACTAGATGTGCAAGTAGATTACACTGTCAATACCACATACCAATCTTTGAAGAAAATATTTGCTAAAAAATAAATATTTCTACACAGAATATTTCAAAAGCATCATGATTTCATGCTACATTATGTGCATAAAGACTAGGAAATAGTATGTTTTGGTAGATTGTTTGATTTCGTTTAAAGCATTCCAAGGTACTACTTAGTCAGACTTGAGTGAGCTGCTATGTATCAGATAACTGACATTTTCAAAGTGATTACACATGTTCTTTTTTTTGAAATATATTAAACTGGCAAACATTCAGATACAATTTCCCATCAAAATTGTAGAATGCAAATGTCAGGTAAAAAGAGGTAATGCCCCTTCAACTGAAATCCACAAGTGCATAGGAGATTAAAAACTAGGAATTCCTCTTCCTCCATATTTTTGTCTTGTATCTTTAACATTCAGAGGAAGGATATCATACTATTTCAGTGCTATTAAAATTATAGTGGCATTTGAGGAGTCTACATGGAAGAGTTAATTATAGGATTACTAATCCTTGAATTTTACTCCTAAATAAGGATGATAAAAATGGTGTGGAATTTTCTTACATACTCATATTAAATACATGTCAGTAGAAAAATAATGTCTAAATGCTAACATTTGCAATTATTTTCAATATAAAACAACACAAAAATGTACAAGAGGAAGTACAAAGAATATAGGTTAAACAGTGCTTTGGAACCACAGGTTTACTAAATTATTTCACATCTTACACAAATTAACTAATTGAAGTTACAGATGTCATGACTACAATTAGGGGTTCATCTTATTTTTGACATTAGCTTTTCCAATGGTAACATTACCACTTCTCAAAATAAATAATTTTTCCTTGGGAGCATTTCTAAGCTAATCTTAATGTTCCCATTTAAAACCTTGATTATAATTGGCGGAACAATGGAATTGGTCAATTGATTGTATGGTTCTTTGTTCTTATCTTTGCATTTCTATAGATGTTTTATTCTATTAGTTTGAAATAAGTTCTTGTTAGTCATGCCTCTCAACCTTCACTTAATAGATTATATAAATAAGCCTTGTAACTTCTTTTTATGTTTTTAATTATTAATAATTCAAGTCTTCCTGTGCATTTTTTATATTTCATGTTAAAGCAAAGTGTATTTGTACCACAAGAGTATATGATGAATTAATTTTTCTAAGCTTGGGCACTGACCAGTCACAACACCTAATACTTTGCACTTAAGACATGACCTTTTAGTTTGTAAAAGTTTAACATCACTTCATTTTAAGTTAAGTAGAACCACAGAAAATAGCTTTCAGAGAGAATACTTGAGTGAGAGTGAGGGAGAAGCTATTGCATACCTAGAAAACAACCGCAATGCAAATGTATAATTTTATGGATGTTGAACAAAGGCAACATTTGACTAATATTAGGATGCTATAGCAGGCAAGCTTCCTGTTTAACAGTGGCATACTACTGTTCTGAGAACTGGATCTTTGAGAGGTATGTGAAAATCACTCTATAAGTTTTTGTTAACAGATTGTCAGTGTGGCGACACGGGGTGGGTAGAGGACATAACAATGGTACGACTGCTAACCGCCATCACATTACTGTCTGTGATAGTGTGTAATCACACAATGATCTTAGAGTCACTGTGCTGTATGGTTTACAAAGCAATTACACATATGTCTTTCAGAGGATCCTCAACACAACCCTTCAAGTTATGTCAGATGTTACTTCCATTTTTATGATTTTGGATACTGGGGCTTACTGAGGAAATGGAGAAGGTAGGGTTTGAATTCAGGTTTACCACATTGAGTCTCTCGTCCTTTCCACCACCGTTGCACACAAGCACTTAGTAAGACCTGTATGATGTCTCTGTGCGATAAGGGAGTGATCTGGGAGTCTTTATTGAATCTTTATAATTGTAAAATATTATTTTCTGTAAAAATAGAAGGTGATCTTTCAAAATTGTATTTTGTAAATGTACTTTTCAAATATCCATCTGGGGACTCTACACACATGTATCACAGATCTAAAGAGGGTCTTCCACAGTGAGCCAGCCATTAGTGAATACATTCTAGTAGTACTGAATTCGACACATGACCTTTGCGTACTTGCTATTTAACATCAATTCAGAATAGATATGTTTGTATAAAGAGATTCATACTCTCACTTTTATCACTGTGAATAGTATTACTTTAAAGCTATAAACCAAATAGTGCAAAATACAACTAAGAGAGATAAAACACAGTTACACTTAGGTTTTGCTAAATCGAAAAATTCAGTCTCAATAACAGCTATTTAGTTGGAGACACAGCACATTGTGCAATAGCTAAGTTGTGGGAAATCCTGTTTTCCTGATTGTTTTTAATATTCTGTTCCTGAATGAGAAACAAAGAGTCTAGCATTTTTAAGCACCTACTATATACCAGGCACTTTAACCATATTTTATATCATTTCCTTCTCATGCATCTGTGAGTCAGAAAACATTATCTCATTTTTATAGATTCAGGGAAAAGACTCAGGAAGTTAATTAATTACCTTGCTTGGGGTCTCAAAGCCGTTAAGGAAAGAACTCTTTCTTGTGTTAGGACTTAAGTCTTGATTGTAAAACATAAGCTTGCTTTTCTATGGTGATTCTCAAATTTTTAGTGCACCTAACAATCAAGGACAGCTTATTGGTCTCACCCTCAAAGTTTCTGATTTAGTAGATTGGGTGGGGCCCCAAAGTTTTCTTACCAGTTCTCAGGTGATGCTAGTACTCTGTTTGAGCCCTATGACCACTTTCCTACCTCATGCAGTCTTCCAAATGCATATTTGAACTCACAGGATACACACCTTTGTTTTACTATAAAAATATGATTAGAAACATAGTAACATTTGATTTTTTTGGTAATTTATAAAAATGTTGATTTGTAATGAGAAATCTACTTATAAAGAGATCTACTTTGGGTTTTAACCACGGACAAGCAATTTAAAGACTCCACTAGTAAGTTACAAGTTAGTCGATGTTGCAGTTCATTTGCAAGGACTGATTTACTGAGTTCCTTTAAAAGAATGAGAAACATTCAGAGGAAAGATACTGTTGTTAAATAATAATTTTGGATATGCTGATAAGTCAATTAATTTTATCCTTAGATAATAAATAACGGGATTTGGATAAGGACAATTGTTCTAGGCATTTTGAAACCATTGCTAAAGATCAGCGGTCACAATAGGACCTCATAAGCAACAATTCAACACACATACATATTAAACCTGACTGTAAACACCAGATTTCCCTGTCCTAGTTTCTTTATCTTCTGACTAAAAGAGTAGTGAAGGTCAGCTCTGATACCCAACATACTATAATGGACTTAAGAAATTATGTTGTCCCAGAGCTTACCCTCTGCCTTCCCATGTGTGTTCAATGAGTGATTATTAATTTAAAAACCCTGCAAGAACATAGCTTCAGCATATTTTTAGTTCTGGTTTTCTCAACTAATTAAAGGATGTGACTCCCCTACAAGATAAAATGCTAAGTCTTAAGTTTTTTAGCTCTTTGCCCAGCAATTAATAACAGCAGGAGATATCTAATCCAAACAAACTTCAGATTTTAGATGACATTTCATTTAGGCCAGGGGACCATATAACATTTTTATGAGGAGAGCAAAAGGTGTTACGCTAGTGCTTTGATTTCCTATGAGGAAAGCATTTGCTCTGCTGCAGTTATGATCGTCTGCAGCTGTTAGACCTGGCCCTCAGCAGGCTTCCTAGATGGAGGGGTCACACAGTTGTTGCTGTAGCAAGTAGGGAGGGTGATGGTGCATTCAGGCATTAGGTCTTTGGCTAGGACACCGGGATGAATTTTATACATCAAGGTAATTGCTTTGGTCACCTATAAGTCAGTTTAACCATAGATTCTTCTGACATTTATGCCTAACTGTGTCTTTATATTGCTTGGGCTCTTTTAAAGCTAATACCCTGGAGGAAGGAACCTTCCTAATCCTGTCCAATTCTCCGAGAATTAAGATTTTAATATTAAACAATTATTTTGTGTCAAGGAATTAAGAAAGGGAAAAGGTTTGTGTTGTGCTAGAATTTATACAAACTGGATGCTTGTGCACCATTCTCTTATCTTTTCATTCCTTCATCCTCATTTTTTTACTAAGAAGTATAAATGGAAAAAAAAAGTATAAATGGAAGCTTTATGTGGAAGGCTGAATTTTATGCATGTCATACTAAATGTTGCAGCTGAGGCATTCACTAATAAAACAATCAGATCTCAATTCCTCACCTGCCAAATCCTCTCTCCCTACAAATCAGCAGCCTCTGGTAAATTCATTCTGAATGTTCCTGGAATTTAGGCTGGCAATCCTTGTGAAATTTGTTGCAGCTGCAAAATTTCCCATATGGAAATAAAATCCCTAAATAGTCCTCTGAATTTGAGTTAGCTGTTTATGGGACTCTCTCCCCTGCTAGGCACCCATTAAATGTTTGTTGAACAAGGAAGTGAAAGCATCAGTTAGCTCATGGGTTTATATCTTCACGACACTAAATGGTTTGGGAAACTGGTTTTAATATTATTACACTTTTGTTGAATTGAGAGGTACTTGAGCACTCATATTTTGGTTTTTCAAAAATTAAGCAGGAATAAGAATATGACCATTTTTATGGATGCCTCCCACATAGATTATCAATGTATGTGACTGTTTAAAAATATTTAGGAGCAATTTAAGGTCACTTTAATCACATCTTAAGGAGTGCAATAGTTTTTTTAAATTTAAATAAATTGCTTGCATTTGAAGTTGATTAATAGATTAGTTTAAAAGGTAAAGGGCAAAGCAATAAGTTGCATTTCTATCCTGAAAGGTTAAAAGTTAACCCATTTAATAATGTGCACAGGGCGGTACCTGTGGCTCAACGAGTACGGCGCTGGCCCCATATGCTGGAGGTGGTGGGTTCAAACCCGACCCCGGCCAAAAACTGCAAAAAAATAAATAAATAAATAAATAATGTGCACAGATAAAATGTTTCTTTAAAACATTATGTGAATGTAAGAATTAGTAAAGGACTAAGGAACTTTCAATAAATTTTAAAATTTTTGTTCAGAGGAAAAGATATAATAGATCAGTTCATAATAATTTTAAAATTGTACATGAAAAATAAGATTTCTTAATGAGAACTTGACTAATCAGCATCTTAAATTGTAATATTTTTCTTCACTCTAATTTTATAAGAATTCCCTCTTAAAAAAAAAACCAAAAACCCTAACAGTTGAATTGATGACATTTTAATTGGAAGACACATTCCATTGTATCCTGGAGTCAATATTTTCCTCCCAACTGATACATAACAGATTTGCACTTAATCTTTGATTAGCAAAAGTCTTTGAATAACTAAACAAAACTGAAATGTTACTACTGATTGTGCATTTCCATTGTAGGCATGTGTTTTTCTACAGCTGAGTATTGAAAGCCATAGAACAACATATTCTTAATGGAAGATGGAGATTGCCTTGCAAACCCACTGACATTGCACATCTTTATTAAAAACTATGTACCCCCCCACCCCCGTTTTGGTCAAATCCAGAATTGCTCTAAAATACAAATCAGAAGAAAGCTGTGGAAATCAGTTTAACTGTATCAGTTCTTAAGGAGACAATGCCTTGCTCCTCAGAAAAAAAGCAAAATTAGATAAACTTTTTTTTTAAACCTTCAAGGAAATGTGTCAGTGGGAAATATTTTAGATGGTTTATGAATGCAATTAGTAACAATTTTATCTCGAAAAACGTTTTGTTCTCATTAATGTTAGCCTGTTCACATATTTGGAGATGGCTTCCTATACTGCCTGGGACTTTTGTAGTTCTTAAACTTTGTATTGTATTTTTTTTATTGTGGAGGAAGGAATGTAATTAACTATAAACATCTCAATACAGAAGTATATCTGTTCTCAAAAGTGACTCAGTTCCCTTTATTCCTTTTAAACTTCCACGAGTTGAGGATCATCTGAATCTGAATTACATCCATGAACAGTTTTATTCCTTGGTTTCTATGTGCTTGGAAGGCATTTTCATAACAAAGTACTGGTTTAGTAAAAGCAATAAATAGGAGTCTCCATGCAAGAGAAATTGGAGTTTCCTAACATGCACGTGGTTTAAAAAATAAAAATAAAAAATAAGGTGCCTTGAGATGCTGGCAGTTTTAACATTTGGAACCAAAAGTTCTTAATGTATATTTACATCCTAACTGCTTAATTTTACCTTACAAGCTTCAATTTAGGAAAATATACAGTACTTTTGCATATAATGGTACCTTGTGAGCCCCTGAGTCAAGTAGAGAGGATTTAAATACAAAAAGGAAAACAGCCATTAAAAGCACTTACATTGTATGTAGAATAAATAGTACAAAATGATTATTTCCCGGGAAGACCGGGATCAGAAACATGCCTATGAAGACCCAAGATTCCTACAGGGCTTAGGGATGAATCTGGCAAAGAAGGGTGCCTGATCGGATGAAGGTAAGTTTTTCTTTGCCGAGGGTGAAACTCTAAAGAGAGATCACTGTCTTGTTTTAAAAGTGAAGTCAAGTTGTCTTCCGAAGCTGTGTTCAGATGCACCCCACTTGAGAGGGATTCTTTGGATTTAAGTTTAGATTTTTCAAGGTCTAGAAATTCAGGACACTGACAGAAAGAAAAGAAAACATGTTTTTATAATTCATATTGATAGTCATTGAAAATTATACTCATGAAATCTGTATGCTATTTCTTTCCCCCATTAATCTGTATTTTATTAGTGGTATTAGGTAACTGGATGAGTTCAGATAGTGGAGATCAGTTATTAGTTTAGCTAATCCTAAACAACCATTCCAGAAACTTTTATCCTGAAGCCATATTTTTAAGATCAAATTTTAAAAATACTATTTTACATTTAGTTTTCCAGGTAAGTATTAATTCAGAGTTAATATAAAACTGGGGAGAAAAATGTGGTCACTTGATCAGTAAGGGATATAAGGAGAAATAAAAGAAAAAAAAAGCAGAATCAGCTATTTTTGGTCAGATAATGCTATCTAAGTCATAGGAAATTACTTGGTTTTACATGTTTCCAAGCCATTGAAAACTGGTTAAAGAAAAATTAATTTCTACTTTTAAATTTCAGAAAGATCATATTATTTTCTTTCTAGTATATTACCTACTGTTACTAATGTAGTTTCATTTTCCAAAATGTTTTGCATTAAATTTCCAAATATTTAAAAAAGTTTTATAAAACTCTTCTAGAAATCCTTATTTAAATCATTCTTCACATGTCCAATTTGGTTATAATGTTTATGTAATTAATACTAATCAGGTGGCGGCTATGGCTCAAAGGTGTAGGGTGCTGGCCCCTTATGCCGGAGGTGGGGAGTTCAAACCCAGCCCCAGACAAAAACTGCAAAAACAAAACTAATGCCCAAAATAGAATTTCAAGGAAGCTAGACTAGTCATATTCACTAATTCTAAAAGGTCTTCTTAAAGGAGTTCAGAGGCAGAATAAAGAACACTTTAATTCCTTCTCTTATGTGTAGCATCCAAATTAAAAAAAGAAAAATTAGAGACCTCTGATGATGGGTGGGGCACAGTTCAGATCACTAGCCTGACGGCATTTGAATCTCAAGTCTAATCTGGCCATAGTGCTTCTCTGCTTCCTTTCTCTCACAGACTTTGTCACTGCAGCAAATTACAGATTTCGGAGTTTTTTCTGAAGTACTTTTTGGATTCAGGACTATTCTTTCAAAGTTCTACTGTATATAAATGTAAATAGATTGATTCTGGAAAAAAGCTTTTTCATGAAAAAAATGCTAGTGTTTAAAATCATTCTTCTACGTTCATTGTTCTCAAATTTTAAATCAGCATAAGAATTAGTAGAGAGCTTGTTTAAAATGCAGATTCCAGGGTGCATTTCCAGAAGTTTTAAGTAGAAACAGATTGAGGCAGAAATATGTATTTTCTAAAGCACTCTGGTGATTCTGCTTCAGGTGATCATTGGAAACACACCCTGGGAGATGCCCTTGATGGTACAATAGCTATACTCACTTGTGAGGAAGGGCCGAAACTTCGGTCAGTCTTGATAGATGCTGCAGGATGACTGGTTCTCATCAGGCGGAGGACTGGTCTCTGATACTCGGCTCCCGCAGTCACCATACTGTAGGCTGGGGGCACCACCGCCGTTTGTTTCTGCAGCAACTGTAGGATGGTCTGGATGTCAGCTGTCATTTGGGATTCAAGTCTGCAGGACAGACAGACAAGTAGGGAAAGACAGTCCTAAAATCGTCCAAGATTGGAAGCACAGTTGTGAAAATGTCAACACTTCTAGCATTAGAATTATTGCCCTGCTTTAAACAAGAAGGACAGGAGAGGGAGCACAGAGATTCTTTCCTGACTGATACTCGCTGTGTCGTAATAACGATTCTGATAAAGACCATTCCTTTTTCGGCTTAAGAATTAATAGAAAAGGAGACAAATGGAATGGACTTCATTTTTATTAGCCTTTATTGATTTCAAAACATAACACACACTGAAAATTTGTTCTTAGTCACTAATTGTCTTTGCTTTTTAATTAGCCTCTACTCAGTTTCTTGTGAACGTATTTTTTAGTCTTTAAAAAATAGATTGGCAACATATTTTTTTCACAGTTGCAGCATCCCAGGGTAATTTCTTATGTGTTTTAAATTTATATTATCATTATTGTACCTTGTCTCTTTCCTATTCAATATAAGTATTTTATATTATTAATTCTTTCTTTAATGATAAATGCTGTTAATTGCTAAATTTTTTTTTTCACTTATAGGTTAGGGCCTTTGGTATTTAAATCACAGATCAAACTTAAAAATTCACTTGCTTCTCTGACCCATCTGGACTACAAAATACTAGTCTGATCATCTTATCCTCAAAATTCACAGGTCATCTACTGGCTGTTAATTTCATTCTCTCATTTTTAATTAAAATTTAAGGAAAAATAGCAAAATACTATTGGTCAGATTCCCTTTTTTTGTGAGTGTTAACAAGAGCATTAAATACATATGGAATTTTGTGGACAAAAGAACAAAAAATTTGGACCATATGCCTCTTTAGAAAATTCTAACTCGGCTCTGTGCCTGTGGCTCAAGCAGCTAAGGTGCCAGCCCCATACACCTGAGCTAGCGGGTTCGAACCCAGCCCAAGCCCGTGGAACAACAATGACAGCTGCAACCAAAAAATAGCCGGGTGTTGTGGTGGGCTCCTGTAGTCCCAGCTACTTGGGAGGCTGAGGCAAGAGAATCGCCCAGGAGTTGGAAGTTGCTGTGAGCAGTGATGGTACAGCACTCTATCCAGGGCAACAGCTTGAGGCTCTGTCTTAAAAAAAAAAAAAAAAGGCTGGGGAAGAGGGGGAAGCGGCGCCTGTGGCTCAAAGGAGTAGGGCGCCAACCCCATATGCCAGAGGTGGTGAGTTCAAACCCAGCCCTGGACGAAAAACTGCAAAAAAAAAAATTCCTCTAATTCTTCAATTATTTGTGCTGTTTTGCCTCAGGACAATAACAATGCAAAAAATAAAAGTAAATCTTACCAAAATGTTAAAATCATAGAAATAATTTTGCTCAATTAAATATGTGCTATATTTGTGGAATTAAAAGTAGAAAGAAATTAGCCTTTAATTTGCTAAAGAACATAATAAACCTGGAAAACATGAGAGAGAAAAGATAATTTTTTCCTTTTTAACTTTTAGCGTTAGAGTTATTGCCCCGCTTAATTCTAGCGTTAGAATTATTGCCCTGTTTTGACATTAACACTGCAACTCTTCCTCCTAATAATCACAATAACATATTATTCTTACAGATTTTCTGTAGTTAGTAAAGATAGCCATATAACTTAGTGCTTTCTAAACCAATACCTATAAATTATACATGGCTTTGCAAATGTCAAAGACATAAACTGAAAAGGGAAAATTCAGTTATCTACTGGTGTATTTATCTACTTGTTACCTTAAGGTCTTATCTAATTTTTATGGTACCAACTAAACTGGGCAGACCCCTTGCTTTATTCTTACATTAGTTTTCTCCTTTTATTCTTTAAGACCCAGCTTAAATTTTATCTCTCTCCCAAAATCTTACCTTATTTAACCTATTCATAATTTCTTTTCTCTCTGAGTCTACAGAGAAAATTTTACATCCAGACTTCATCAGACATACTTCTGTACAAATTTATCCCATCATTAAGAGCAGCATTTACTTGTGGGTGGCTTACACAATGTTTATTACATTGAATGTTTAAAGGACTGAAATAAAAACTTCATCCACAGAGGAAGTCAAGTCCCAGCAGAGTCAAAAATAACGAGGCTTTTGAGTCCTGTAAAACCCCTTGTCAAGTAACAGGTTTCTTTGAGAAATAGGATCTCTTTATCAAGGGTTCTACCTATTTGAAGTCTCTATGAGGGAAAAATCCATTGGATGCAGAGGCTTCAGCATCCAGATGTCCAGTAATTGCAATGTGCCATAAGAGGGACTCAAAAGCAACATGCACAGAAGTGGCTAGTACAGGGTGTGAACAGAGACTTTTTGTGTCAATATAACTTAGATAAGAGCATAGCAACTCTGATAATGACTGGTTGTTCCATGAAAACTTTGCCTGGAAGGAATAAAACAACCAGTAAATAACTTTAGTCTTATGAAAAGGTTTGGGGGTCACCTGATGAGGGGGTCTTGGCACAAAGTCTATGTCAGGGGACTGAGGAACTCTGGGAGGAGCTCTTCTGAGTGAACCTTGGGTCCGTATTTATTGTCATAAAACGGGAAGAAGTAGATAAAGCTGTTTGCCCGACATTAGCACTGATGAGTGAGGCCATGGACAAGGTCAGGTAGAATGTCCCCACCTTTGCTTTTGCAAAACCAGACCTTGAGCACAACCTCTGCCTCCAGCATCAAGAGACCTTTGGACTCTAGAGAATCTTTACCATAAGTATTAGGCCTGGTATTGCCACACCTCACACACACATTCTCCCTTGGAGGCCAGTTTTCTGGTCTGCACAGACACAGCTCACATGCCATTCTCATGAGTCTCCAGGTGTCTCAAGCAGGAAGTGAGTCTTATGCTAATCCCGGCTAAGCTCAGTTTCCCCTACACTCTTACGTCTCAGGAAATTTCTACAGATTGACTCACTGAAGGCAGCAGACTGCTCATCCGAACAAACTTCTTAATCAAACTTCATCTATCAAGACTTGTTTCAAGATCCAGACTCACGGCGTTAATCCTGAAGTATTATATCATGAATTTTGCCCACTTCCAAACAACTTCCCACCTTGAAGGGCCTAGACTCCTAAGTCTTATAAATATTCGACTTCTCACTTTCCCTTATGAGATATCAGATTATGTCCAGATGGCAATCTCCCTTCATGCAATAATTTTGACTATATGATTTTGTTTTATTAATTGGTGATTTGATATCATGAGCAGTTCAAGAAAGAAAAGAGTGAGAAGCTTCTTTACTATGCTCAGGGTTGTATTTCCATGTTTTATGACTAGGGTCTTTTGGCTTAATTAGAAGGCACTCTTCTCCTGAGATTACATAACCTGCTTTACTCAGGAGGAATTACAGAAATTTAAAAAAAGTTCATCTTGGTTTTTAAAACAGAAAACAGTTTTGGAACTTTTCTGTCCACTTAGCCATAAAGCTATGTAAAACAAATGTTCTAGTCACTGTATCAGGCACAGCGTTGATAGGAAGATGAGAGAACAGGGCGACAAATAAATATGAATCTGATCTCACTGGCTGATTGGAGCTGACCTCTTAGGAAAAGTGTAGGAAGTGCATAAATTGCATAAATAACTGTAACTCTAGACAAGTGCTCCATGCCATGCTCCAGGTGTACAGATAAATAGCTCTGAGCATTTTGCAACAAAAGGAGTCATTACTAACAGTTTTTACATTTTCTGGAGACTTCCTACTCAAAGTGTGGTTCTTAGACCAGCAACATTGAGCATTGCTGGTGGCTTGTTAGAATGTGGAATCTCTACCAACTCCAGACCTGCTGACTTACATACACATTTTAACAAGATCCCCAAGTGATTCAAATGCACCATTAAAGTTTAAGAAGCATTGTTGTAGGATCAAGTGTTAATGATTTACCTAAATACATCAACCTGAAGGCATAAGATACAAATATATAAAAACATTTCTAATGTAAACTTTTAACCCTACTCATATTTTCGTCAGTCATTAAAGCAGAAAAGTATCAGCAGAAAGGACCATTCAAGCCAGATCATCTATATTTGTTTTTATTGCATTGTGTACGTGAATTGTGTATTTGAATGATACAAGGAGGGGTAGGGACTCACAGTTCTATATTTGAGCAAGTGCCAAAGCCAAACAGGGTAGACTCAACTCTAGAAAGTGTCCCAGGATCCTCACTCTTCAAAGTTGAGGTGCCCTGTTCAAACTTCCATACTTTTATTTTCTGGTATAAAGTGAAGAAAATATACTGCTGGAGATGGCAGTAGAGTAAAAATGTGATTTTGGATTTTAAATCAAAAATAAGCAAAGCTGGGTTAGGCAATGAAATGTCTGTAAAAATATCAGAGGTAATAAGAAGAAGTTGTCAAAGGAGAAGTATTAGTGCTTAGCGTCCAGCTGAATACCAAATGGAGAAGCTTGCCAAGAGAAGGTGATGTTTATTCAGGAATAGGGCCTTGCAATGGGAATCCATGTGCCCTGGCAAACTGTGTTCTTATGCAGGGAAGTAAAGGAAGGAAAACACCTTTAAAGGGAGAATGAGAAGGATTATGGAACTGTTTTGCAATGATTATTCTTAGCTACATAGATCAATAGCAAGAGTGACGCCAGTCTGAAGTCTGAGGCAGTTGCTGGGCAGGGGTTCTTGCAGAAGTATTTTTTTGTAAGGTTGTGATGGCCTTGGTGTAAGGTTGTGGTTTTTTTTTGTTTGTTTGTTTGTTTGTTTGAAGGTTTTTTTTTGCTGTTTTTGGCCAGGGCTGGGTTTGAACCCGCCACTTCTGGCATATGGGGCCAGCGCCCTACTCCTTTGAGGCACAGGCACCACCTAAGAAGGTTGTGGGTTTTGCACAATCTTTGTGATGTTTTTTGTTATCGGGAATATAAGTATGAGAACACTCTTGTCAATAAACTTGCCCGGCTCTGTTTGTCAGGGTTTTTCTAACACAAATGAGTCCATTTTGATTTTGACATCTTTCACAGTAGCAATTCAGAATGTCTTCAGAAAGCACACACAGATGCTGGGAATACATCAAAAGAGATTTAACTGTACCTATGCCGTGGAAAAGTTTAATATGATGATGACTATGTTCTAATGTAATAAAATAGCAATAACAATTATTATTACTATTGGGTGGTTGCAAGACAGATGGGCCCTAGAGGAACATACCCTTAAAAATTTACACTTTCAGTCTCTGGACATATCAAAAAACAATATGACTTATCCCAGCAGCAATGGTTGGTACCCGTCGTAGAACAACAAAGGTATACTAAAATCTCAGTTTTAGTCCTGAAGAAAGGTCCAAACCAGGAAATTCATATAAATTAGGAGAATACACTGAAACAAACACCAGTAATAGAAGTGAAGTTCATTACTAATCAAATTATACCTAGCTACAAGTATATCTTCCATTTTGTAAAGCATGTATGTGTAGTCTCCACGTATATTGTTTTAATCCTTATGGCAGCCTTGCAGGTAGGTATGAGTCAAAGCAGGAAACTGAGGCTAGGGAATTTTAGATGACAGGACTCAATAATCCTATAAGTCATTAAGTAGCAGAGTTAGGACTTTTACCTTGGCTATCCAATTTCAAGGATGGGGCTAGTACAGTTCTACAGGAACCATACCTGCCCCTGTCACTCATTTTTCATTCACTCAGTTTTTCAACAACAACAAATGGCATGGACAAAAGGCACAAGCTATATTAAGCATAGATAGTAGCCCCTAACTAATGTGTTACTGTAAGGGGAGGAACAACCTCAACTCCCCAAGTTACTTAATGAGTTAACTAGTTATCGGACAGTCACGTCCGCCAACCCTCTCCTGGTTCCAGTGCCATGAAGGCCATCATGACCTGGGCTGAAGATAGAACAACAGATGGAAAATGTACAGCTTAGGAATGTGACAAACACCGCTAAGAGTCCTATAGCTTGAGATAAGAGGATTTAATGATGTAAAGCTAAAAATAGTAACTTTGGGGGAAGGTATAAGAACTCTGTAGATTTCTCTCAAAGTAAGGCAGGCTTTAAGAACAATCTCCCTGTCTTCCTGGGATTCTGAATCTTGGTAATAAAGGATAACTTTAACCTACATGGGTATTGGACTCCTGGTTCCGTCACCCTGTTTATATTTGGCGACCCGGATGGAACTAGCTCGGAGGCTTCTGGCATTGGTGTCTCTTGTAACTCTCTGGGGGACTGGGACAGAGGGACCTCGAGAAATCTGCCTTGGAATCTAGGCAGATATCCAAATGAAACACAACTAAAGCAGCTATATTATACTCATTTGTCAACATTTTTTTCTGAGTCTTTTTGACCAGTTAAAAAAACTATGCAGACTCAGATGAAAGGGTTACCCTCTAAAACCAAAATTTAGTCCTTGTATTTACTAAATGGTCAAGATCAAAGGTGAAAGAGAAATGAAGAGGATCTGGGATTTAACTCTGTGCCATTTTCAATTCAATTATATTTTCGACAAGTTGACTTGACTGAATCCATGTTTAAATTACTTTGCTGATATTTTTAAAATCATATAACACACAACTGAATAACATCCTAATAAAAGGAGGGTGTTGAACAAGTGAAATATGAATTAATTTGAGGGAATAAAAAGAATTTTCTGAGGAAGCCAGTGCTAGTGAAATACTAACTGTATGGCAATAAAGAAAAAATAGGATTTATGCTGCCAGCATTGTGAAATATACCAAATAAATGCTCCTTGCAACACAGATTAATAATTCTGTCAAATTCCAGTCTCACTTTCTTTGATCTTATTTTTTTTAGGGACAAAGTCTCATTGTCACCCAGGTTGGACTGCAGCAGCGCTATTATCACAGCTCACTTCAAACTCGAGCTCAGGGATCCGTCCTCATAGCTAGGAGTACAAGAGCACCCTCGAACCTGCCTAACTTATCTTTTCTTTTGTCTTTTTCTTTCTTTCGTTTTTTTTTTGAGACAGCATCTTGCCAAGTTGCCCAGGCTGGTCTTGAACTCCTAGACTCAAGCCTTCCTCCCCCCTCAGCCTCCCACAGTGCCAGGATTATAGGCATGCAGGCATAAGCCACTGCACCTGGCCCCAGTCTTATTTTAAATTAACAAGTAATAGGAAAAACATGGGTTTATGGCAAGAGGATTTGCTGTTCAAAGAGTAAGCCTGGACTGATCCAAGGTTTGGGTTATGTTTTCCTTTTGCCTCACTACCATTTATACCTGTTGAGTTGTTCTTGAAGCAAATCTAATCTTTGCTCCACTTCCCCATAGGTGAGGTCACTTTCAGTTTCAGAGACGCCCCAGGCAGCTCGCTGAAGTGCTGAAGGACTGGACTCTTCAGGCCGCTCAGGCCGCGTCTGGGCATTTTCTTGTTCCCAGCTTCGCATGTCTGTGACATCTGTGGAGAATAGCAAGATGGAGGTCAGCTTCTCTGGGTTCCTTTCTGTATCAGTGACACACAGCCGCATGGAAAGCTGGAAGGGATCTCGGGGTGCAACCCAAGTGAGAGAGAACCAAAGAGGATGTGCAACCAACAGGGGGCAGATGTCACCCAAATGGTCTTACTGTGCCCTCCTCCCGCCCCTCCCCCGTTCATTTCCATACAAATAAAAACAAGTAGGAGACCTTAAATCTTGATTAAATTTTGTCACCTTTTTGTTTGTGCTAAGAGAAGATACGGATTGTCTTAACTTAAACAGATTAGAGACCAGTGATTTTATGCTTTTATATTAGGGAGACAATGCAATTTTTTGTTTGTACTGCTTGACCAAGGGGTTTTTAAATTTCTAGGGCTCTTTCCCACAAAATAATTTGCATGCTTTCCTACTCAGAGTGGGCACAGGAAGGGAGCCCTGAGAAGAGTGCTGATCTTCAGGGGGATTGGGTTAGACCAGTGGTTCTCAACCTTCCTAATGCCATGGCCCTTTAATACAGTTCCTCTGGGTCAAGACCCACAGCTTAAGAACTGCTGGGCTAGACCAACCCCAGCTCAAACAGAGCCATGAAGCTGTGAATGATTAAGGATGAGAAGAGTCCACGAAAATCCTCTAGTCCTAAGCTACCATCTGAAGTTTTTTTGCTTCCTGCCCCTTCCACACTGCCCCTTCTACACTGTCCTTCAGTATAATTGTGGCTCTTTTGATTTTGAATATTTTTATGTTCCTATAAAGCAAATTGCTTATCTGTTCAAGTCTACTTTTCAAACGTTCTACCAAGTGTCTCTTATGTGCCAGACGCTCTGCTAAATATGGGCAAATCAAAAATGAAGGAGACATAGGCCTTGAACTTGAAGAATTCAGTCTAGCAGGATTGTGGTCACTTTTTAATATATAGATTCATTTTCTGAACTTCTTTTAATTTACTGTTTTTTCCTGCAAACTGTATTTTCAAGCTGTCAATATTTGGGGGACAAATGTATCCTACTTTCTCCCTTATTTCTGTCATGTACTTTTGATCCTTTTCCTATGCTTTCTTTGCCTCCACAAAGTGCTTAAAGGGAAAACAAAACTTATGAAAAAACACGATTGGAGTTGGGGGTTTATTTCAGAGAAAAAGAAAAAGAAACATTTTTTCTTCCCAGGGAGAGCTGGTAGGAGGGAAAGTATCTGAAGCTGGTCTGCATTTTCACATAGAAATAGATTTGAATTTTGGAAAGTGATTTTGGTTTGATAGAAAGGCTTAAAAAAAAAAACTTGACAAGAAGCTATGATTAAACACTGAGAAAAGTTATTATGTAAAGTTATGGAATTTACATCCTTGGCTATTTTAGAAAATTGGACAGAAAGTAATGGAATTGGGCAGGATTAGTTATGATTTTAGAAATAGAGAACAGGATCAACCATTGAACTTCTCAGAGTTCCTTCCTTTCTTGCAGTTTCTCCAAAAGTACAATTATGTGGCTCAAATGTATCGTCTTCTTCCAAGAAGAGGAAATTACTGTATGCTTCATGGTTTTTCTCTTGCTCAATATGTATTACCATTAAGAACACAGAAATTTCTCTAATGAGGTACCTACAATTTCTGCCTAAATAGGGTGAGGCTGTTACAAAGGAATTAGCACTGCAGTCCACAACTTCTAGGACCAGCCTGTGGCCTCTTAGGGACCAGGCTGCACAGCAGATGGTGAGCAGTGGGAAGGTCATTGAGCTAGTGCAGCCTAGCGTCTGTACTTACAGCCACTGCCCATCTTTGGCATCTGAGCTCCACCTGTCAGACAAGCAGCAGCATTAGATTCTCACAGGAGTGAACGCTACTATAAAGGGAGCCTGTGATAGCTGTAGCTCGTGCGCTCCTTTGGAGAATCCAATGTCTGATGATCTGAGGTGCAGCTGTGATGTGCTTGAATCATTCTGAAACCACTTCTCACCCAGGTCTGTGGAAAAATTGTCTTCCATGAAACCAGTCCCTGGTGCCAATAAGGTTGGGGACCTCTGAATTAGTATATTCAAAACAACATTTGAAAAACACAAAAACAGAGCTCCTTGTTCTGTGGAACCCGCTAACAGATCTCGGAGAGCTTGCTATGAAATTCCAGACGGGCTCTTCCTGGTTATGGCTTCCTTACTGCATGGGATCCTGGTGTTTCGTTTCACTATTTAAAGTGACAGTTTATCATTTCTTTTGGTCTTTTGCCTAATAAGAACAAATGTAAATGATAGCGCTAGATTTTTAAGATATTTATCAGGAGGTTTTCACTGAGAAGTATTATTTATTGTCCATAGACACTTGAACCTATTTAGAAAGTAAAATGATAAAATAGTATCTTAGTAAACTAGATTTTCAACTTTGGACCAGAAATGCAACACAAATGTTCAGCAGAATACATATCTACGTGATTTGATGATGTCGATGCTTGTTCTTGTCTAGTTTCCTGATAGCCAAGTAATGTAGGAAACACTTTTCAAGAAGATAACAAGAACTAATAGGACCGAACTTTCATATTGTACTGGTGAATTTTGTGCCAAGAAAGCTTAGAGAATTTCTGCCTGTGTTTAAATGCTCTCTCATTTCCAAATCATGTAAAATAAATTGATTTTTAAATGACAATGGTGAATGTCATGCAATAAATTATAAAGGATTACATTTTTTTCTTCAAGCTCAAGCAAAAATGATTAGCATAGTAGAAATGAATAAAATGTATACATAGATACAGAGGCTTTGATGATTATAATTTAGTCTTTTATTAACATCTGGAGATATGTGATTAGCTTGTTTTAATGGCAATTTAAAAACTGATGAGTTCAAAGGGGGAAACCTTGGTTAGTGGTCTTAATCAAATGAACGTCCTTGTAGGCATTTTCTAAATATAGTTCAGAAAGACTCTGCACTTGGTTGCCTTGGAAAATGTTGCTATAGTTGCAAGACACATTTCTGGAAATGGATGAACAGAAAGTAAACTTTCACTTTGCTCTGAATACACAATTTTCCTAGAGTCAACTTTTGACCTCAAACTAAGTAGGATCAGAGTCCATTTAACTTTTTTTCCATTTTATTTTCACCTAAATGTCCTTCTCTGTTGGATTCAGCATGAAAAATGCAGGGAATATGAGTGAGTTACATTTTCTATTGATGATGAAACGAAAATGTGTGGGGAATTAATAGTTCAAACAGCAGCAGTTACAGTTATACCTTAAATGCTATTCAAATTCTTGAACATTACATAGTATTTCATCTTTAAAAAGGGAATGAAAAAATTTAAAGTACGCCAAGTTCTAGAATTATCCATCAGTTAACGGTATTAATTAAATAGGATATTACATGTTCCACCGATTGAAGCTGTTTGACATCATTTGTTTATTCCATTGACATGTGTATTTAGCTATACATTAAAGATAATTTTTTAATTTATATAGGGATTGCCTTGTACATTTTTAAAATCAAAAATTCATATATCTTAAAATTGTTAAAATGCTATTTTTTATTGTATATGAAAAATAGCTAATTAAAAATAATTGGAAGAAGTGACAAAGAAAAATGTATGATGACAGGCATGAGAATTCATTGTCAGTGAGAGTCATTATAAAGTCAAATAAAATCCCCAAAAGATATTTTTAATAACTTGTCACTTGAAACTCTAAGACTCAAGAGGAAAACAACAACAGCACTTTTTGTATTTTAAATCAGGCCTACATTTTGCTGACTTTTGGAGATAGTAGAGACGGTATAGCAAGCTCTTCAGAACTTCTGATTTCCGAGATACAACTTGTTTCTACTTTTAGCACTTCTCAGAATCCATTTTCATAAATAACTAAAATGGGACATTTGGTAATCACATTTAATATTCCATTCTTCCATTGTGATAAATGAGGTACTATTTTCATTCACTTCATCAAGATTTTAGATTGTCCAGAGAACAGTTCATATATTCTTAGCTTACTTCCATGTGGGGTCATGGAAAAAGATGATTTTTACATGATGGGGAAAGCAACTCTGGAAAAATATAAAGCTTAAACACCTTAGATTCAATAAACCTTTTGTTGTTGAGTAGGATCCTGTGGAATGATGGTGATGATGATAGGTAATATTAGTTTACTCTGCCATAATTTTGCAATCCTGCTGGGCCAAGAGCACCTATCTTTCCTTGTTTTTGTTATATTCTTTTGATGTTTGGCATGCCTTCTTAATCTTTACATTTTCATATATCTAGGTTATAGTAAATGATTAAAGTTTTGAAAAATAGTGTTAATGAGAAAACATTAAGTAGAGTAGGGATTTTATTTCAGAGTAATTTACGCATTATCTTGTTTAATAACCACAAACCTACTAGTTGAAGAGATAATATTGTTCTTATTTTAAAGATACACAAACTGAATTTTAGTGGATTTGGTTGAGTCAGTTACCCAAAGCCTTAATGGGAGCAAGGGATAGAGCTGAGCTTGGCACCCAAGCAACCTCACACACACATTTTATTGCTACTATTTAATGGCTTGATCTATAGATGCTAAAATAATTGTTCTTTCAGGTGACAGTCCAAGTTTCCTGAGTTGTGTATCCTTTGGCATAATATCTGCATATAATCAACGGTTATTAGCCAACTCATGCATATTTTATACAATAAAACCCATACATTTGAGTATTCCTTTTGGTAGGAATGTTCAATAAATGAATTAGATCAAGAAATACTGTATTTCAGGACATTTCTCCACTTTTTCTCATATTCCTAGAAAAATGAAATTCTCTTTGGCATGTACTGTGGTGTGATAGCATTGACCTTTCCTATGGTAACACTGTAGGGTTGGGGTAAGGAATGGGACGCATATGAAAGATCAATTGGCTACCTTGCTTAGAATCCTTGCTGTTTCTCTTCCCACTGAGTCACTACGGACTTTCCCACAGTTTTCTGCTTGGCATCACGTTAAGTACGGTTGGCCACAAGAATCTCTCACAATATCATCATTTGGAAATAGTTACTGCTTGTTTGACCATAGTGCAAACACTTCGTAAATGGATCTGAGATCTGATCTATTTGCAGATATTTCATGAAATTGAAAAAGGTTAGATTAACATGTAACCGTTTATGATTCTTCATTTGTGAAAAGTCACTATTTTGTAGTTAGCACTGAAGAGTGACAGCCTGCCTGATTCCTGATTCTTGATTACCTTTGCAAGAGTGACTTCTTTTATCTATGTGAATTCTTCCTGAGTTGGGCAGTGTTTCTTCAAAATGGAGCCTAGATGCTTTCCCCATTGTTGCAGGAGAAGAATCCACTATTCCCGAGAAGAGCGGTTTCTGTTCATCATCAATGGAGGAGATGAAAGATGATGATCGGCTTTTTTTCTCTTCAAAGTGTCTTTTGGAACTATGATAATGTCTTATGGTATCTGCAGAGTCTTCTGGATCGTTTGTACTGTTTTCTTTGCCAAAATCTATAAAAAAGTTATTTTATAGCAAATAATCAAATGCGAGACCGTATGCATATTATCTACGTGCATATTATCCCGTAACCATATATAAGTTATCTTTTCCCTATTGAAGATGTAGCTAGAGACTGTTTTTTTTTAAATTCAGGAGTTATTAGATTATCTTAATGAAATGAATAATACATTTCAAAATAAAAAGAATATTTACGATAGGAATAATGTCTCAGAGAAAAACTGCAGGACAACTTCCAAACTTATTTATACGTGCTTGACAGTCATTCATATTTGTAGGATCTGTGCTCTCTTTAGGGAAATTAAAAGGACAAGGGAAAATGTGTCCCAATTTTAAAATAGCAGCATCATGCAGTTTATTATTTGTTTGCTTTTAACCTCTATGCCCTATCATCTGTTGTATCTATTTACATGTTGCAAAGGTCAAAATCGGAAGCCTCCATTGTTCAGGCTGGCAAGATGAATTTCAACTGATAATGCATGTAATGGCCTTGACATTCCAGGCAGTTTGGTCGTGGAGCATATTACAAAATACATAAAGCTTAAATTCAGTAATTAAGGTAGGCTTTACCTAATTACGTTAAAGCTGGTAGTGCATACTGGCTGTTTTATGCTGAAATGTCAGGATAATTTCAGCCCTGAAGGTTGGGTTAGAACATATTTCAGTAGGAAAAACTCAAAGAGACACATCCCAGAACTTGTTTCTATTAGTGTCCTGGGGAGACAGTATAGTTCTCCATCTGGTTCCTGCTAATAACTAACCAGTGAAACTCCAGAAGGTATATCATTTTCTGGAGAAATGTTGGAGACAGCGTCCCCGGATCTACTCTATGCCGGGTGTGCTTACTTGTTTATTTATAGAAGGCCAAATGAACCGATTGAAGGCCACGCCAGAGAAACTTCCAACTGTTTTTAAAAATTCCCATATGGCATAGAGAAATTCAACAAAGGTTTTTTTTCCCTTTATATTTTTTAAAATCATGATTTAAAATATGAGAAGACAGAAAGCAGCCCAAGGTAAAAAACAGAGTTTAAAAATCAGCTGTATGTGAAATTGTTATTGAAGAGTTTATGTTCTGTCAATTAAAGTTAAATCTAGCAAAAGCAGATTGCTTAATTTATTTTCTTTAAGATTAAACATTTGTTCAGTGATTTCATCATTAGTGGGAATACCATAGAACTTTCCAATCTCCAGCACTCTAGACACCACTGATGACTCAGTGTCACCTTCATGTCTCCATTCGATGGCTGATCTAACTGGTAATGAATATTTAGATCTTATAAAAACTGTTTTCCCCTCAGTGTCATTGGCACAGCCCTCCTTAAACGTCTAAACTTCATTCCTCTTCTTCCTGACTTTCTTTGTCTTTAACTTCTTCTCCCCATAGCCTTCTGAAAATTCAATCAATAGTCTTATCTTTTGAACCTATCATTTTATTCCAGAAAAAATAGTAGTTACGAATTGTAAGCTAGTAAATATGAAAAAAAAAAAAAGTTCCATTTTCTAAACTATCCTCTTATCTGCTTAGTGAATTGCATTGGTTTGTTCCTCCTCAACAAACCTTTTTATAGTCCCTAACTTGGGTATTGGTGGGATTTAAATCAGCTCAGGCTTCTCATTTCCCCCCAACTGCTTTTCTTTCAAACACTTTCATGGAATCTTTCCCAGCAGAATCATTTGTTAACTGAATTAACTATAAGTACATATTCATTCAATGTAAGTCTGGGTAATGCTGACACGGACCCTTGTAATGGAAGCTCAACACAAATTAATAAACCATTTTGTCTCTTTGGCTTGAGAGGTCTTGGGGGTTCTCTGTAGATTTTTAAATCCTTACACGTGGTAGTATGTTCTGCTCCACCTACTGCTTCAGGGGGCTCAGTCTTGGTTAACTAACTTAGGGCTTGAATTTTAGTCTTTACGAATAAGACTCAGTGGAATTATAACTTAATTGATTTCCATTCAGGATAAGTATTCACAAAATTTGTTGAATGAAGAATCACTATTATTTAGTTTTATAGTAAAATGGAGCAAATTTCTACTTATATATAAGATCTAAGTCCTTTAGAAAAAAATTGCAGTAAAAGCAGAATCAGGAAAAGGAAGAAGAAAAAGTTTGGTATCATTAAATTTTTTCAATTTGTAAGGAGAAAAAAACTCAACTTTATGTCCGTGTTTGGTGCCGTTGTACTATCACCTTGGTTGTATGATTCAGCCCCACTGAAACATTTTTCTATTCTATATTAGATAAATTAAAGCTTCATTTTTCTGCCCTATAAAATGAAAGTTGAAATGACAATATATTTGTGGATGGAAAATGGAAAGTGTTCGGGTTTTGACTAGAACTTGGCTGAAGTGTTGATGTAATACTCACAATGAAATTGGGCAGCTGAAGTGCATTATATGATAATTAGCCTCCAGGTACTTCTGTATTTTGATGGAGTGTTCCATTTTTGCCTCCTTCCAGTTAAACTGAATTATTTGGTAGAAATTAAATAGCATTAGGTACTATTATTTTCTTAATGCTATTTACATTCTACACAGAAATAATTTTTTGAGGGCAGGAATCTGAGGGAGTTTTATATTTTTCCCTTTGTTGGAAATGAGAATGAATAACTACTGTTGTCATCATTTTACAAAGAGGACATTTTGCCTGTTTATCTCCTCCACTTTTCTCATAGGACATGATTTTAAAGCATTTGTGATGTGTCTCTGGGTTCAGAATAAATTCAAGGGCATAGAATAAAAGTGTACTGATGGAGTAGCTGACCCATTCAACTTAGGAAGGATAATATAAAATCCTTCCACTTCAAAAAAACTTGGAACAAATATTTGTGCTCTCTCTATCTTTCATGGAGTCTTTTCAAATTAATTATCATTTTTATTTGTCAGACTCAACAGGGAGACATAACCTTTGTTCAAAGAGAGTCATTTAAAGGTGCCCTCTCAGCATTAAAGAGTTTTAGATATCCCCCTGGTCACAACTGAGAGATAAACTCAGTAATTTCCAGTAAGATGTCTTAGAAAATTGAAGTCTTAAAATAAGTTTCTTCATTTGAGATCAAGTACCTAAGGCCCTCAGTAGCTTTAAAGGATATTGAATGGAGACTAAGTGGTTATTTTTCTACAAAAATATGAGATCAAATGTCTTTAAAAATTAAAATAAAGAACAGGTGAATTTTGGGAAATATTGATCAAAAAAACAAAGTTTCATATGTGCAGATGAATAAATTCTGGAGTTCCATTATACAGTATGATGACATAATTGGTATATACTTGAAAATTGCTAAGGAAGTAAATATTAACTGTTGTCTACACATATACATACACAAAATTAACTGTGTAAGGTGAAGAGGTATGTTCATTAGCTTAATTGTGGTACTCATTTCACAATATGTGCATATAAATATAATTATAGTAAACCATAAATACCTACAACTTTTATTTTTAATTATACATGTCACTAAAATGGACAAGAAAGAGCTAATTAGATGTGTTCCTGGGGAAGATATTCTAAGGAAATACCAAAATATAATACCTACATGTTTAAAGAATTAATTTAATAAAATTAGAATCAAATAATTATTTTATAAAAGCAAGTTTGCCAGTGCATGTATCTATCCTTTGGAAGGCAATGCAAAACCACTAAACCAATATTACACAGAGATAATATTTAAAATGTAAGTTTATCATGAGCCCAAGACTCTTTTGCCCTATTTTCTAGAAGACTGATTTTTCTAGTTGAATATATATAGAAATTTTATTTCAATAAAAATTCATGGATAGAGAAATGAGTGATTTCAGTTTCTCTTCCCTTCTCTTAGGATGTATATATCTCTTTCTCTTCTCTACTCTTAGGATGTGTATATTTCTTATTTCTTATCATATGTACAGAACCATCTAAACCCGGTGAAAAGAAGATGCTGAATGTTCTTTCTTTATTTCTATCCATTTAGTTGGTACAGGCACATCTTTTATAGTTTTAATTTTTTTCCCTCGTATTAATTATTTTTTTAAATTCTTGTGCTTGGCAGTTTATTTTTCTTTAGAATGGAGTTTATTATCATATTTTTTTGCCAATAGTAATAGGGTTTTCTGAGCTCTGAGAATTGTTTTCTATGTGTTAGAATCAAGAGAGTAAAAATATTTCTACCTTAGGAAGCACAAGCTCAGCATTCTTTAACTTTCAGGTCAATGTCCATTTTGCTAAGAACATCTGTTTTCTTTCTGACCAAGTGAATTTTCCAAGCACTAATTAATTGAGGCTACTGGACTACTTTGGTCTTGACTTTTACGTTTTTGTAAAAAGAATGGGAAAAAATGTAGAGAAGGGATCGTTGGAAGAGGTGGTTCAGACACTAGAGGTCTGATGAGAAATAAGGGTCAAAGGAACCTGCCATGTCTGTGTTTTGGGGAGACTTACTGTACTTGTGACCTCAGAAGACCTCTTTCTTGCAGTTAAAAAAATAACAGATATATGCTGATGGGATTTCTCTTAAAACGTATAACATCAGCAGTCCATAACATGATATTTCACAATATTTGAGCAACTTCCAGCAATAAAACCAATTAAGAGTAAAAAGTTCCCTTTTCCAAATTCTCTTTTTTCCTTCTCATTATAAAACTAATTTATGTGGAGTTTGGTAGAAATCTTAATCCTTCCTGATAAATTATCTAGAAACTGTTATGAAAGTTAAAGAGCATAGGTACATAGACACTAACTACAATTTATAAGGAATCTCTGTTTACTCATTAACAAGGAAGAGTTTTCTCTAAAAAGTAGAGATAGACTTTCAAAAAGTGAAGTAGAAATAAAGATTAAAAAAAAAATCGTAGGAGCCCTTAGCACAGAGTGGGTTCTCAGTAACAGTGGGCACCAAATCAGTGGGTGATTGGTTTGGGTCTGCCATATTGCTGCCCTCATTGGATTATCCAGTGCCAAAAAAATCACTGGCCCACTAGGCAGCCCAGCTACTTTGATACCGTATTTTCTGGCCATAGAAAGCCTTGAGCAGAATACTACAAATATTTGATCAGAAAAGCTCTCTCAGTAAAAATACAAATCTGTGTATATGTGTATGATGGCACAGGTAGATATGTACACACATATCTACATATTTCATAATCTATAGAGTATATATATATTCGTGTATCTCCTGTGTCATTATAAATGCCCTTTTACTAATATATTCCACATATTATAGAATATGCACCACTTGCAATTTTAAAAGAATTATTATTACCATGACCCAATAGATCATTTTGGTACAACACACTGAGGTAACCACAATGCAACTTTGAAGACCATTTAAGTAGAAATTATTTTCTAGAATTTTCCTCATTTCCTTCTGTTTTGCTTAGCCATCTTACTAATGCTTATGGCCACTGACTAGGTCACAGAAGCATCATTATTCCTCATTTTCTGTCACAAGTACATCTTACTTTCAGCTCCAGACCTATGGCACCAGTTCCTATGATGGCCCTAGTCATACTGGGAAGTCCTGGGAACCTCCATGATAGAATTTTGAGAAGGAAAGAGAAGAGTCATCTTGAAGATGCCTTCAAAATATACGAAGTGTCCTCAAATTTGTATCTGAACTCACAACTCTCTCCCCTGGGAAAATGGTTTTTCCCTTAAAAAAAAAAAAAAAGTGAAGTTCCTGAAAACGAACTACCTTTATCAACAAATGCAAGTATGTTTAAGTATCTATTCTGTTCAAATCAGCTTCCGAGAGTTTCTACAGGTCACTTCTTTTTAAAATATATCTTTTTGAATGTGAGCTCTTTAACACCATGTGGCAGGCCTGATTGGAAAGAGGGTGTCAGGCAGCTGATGGCTGAAGCCTGAAAAGTTCCAGTGTCCTGATGAGTGGGCGGTGAGTGGCACTGCAGGTCTCAACTTCTGTCTTCCTCCAGTGCCAGCCACATGGTCTTCCTCTGCTTCCTGATGCCTCTGCTGACCAATCCACAGACGTCAGCACTGTGGATATCTCCTTCAAGGTTTCCTTTCTTATAAGCTAAAATAAATAGTGCACTTTGCAGGAAGATTTCATTTTATGCATCCACATATTTAGCACCGCTGATCCCTTGAAAGTTCTATTCTTTATACTTACATGTGTTTTTCTCCTAGATGTTAATTCTATATCAAGAACTATACAATGAATGGTCACCTTAAGAGCATTAGAATGGAGTGACAGGGACTAAATTGCTTTCAGCAAATTTCATGCTTTCTTAAAACACGCTGGAAATCCCAAAGACTTTGGAAAAGATTCTTAGGCTCTGGCTAACTGCAGTTAATTGTGTTTCACATTGAGCAACTCATAGTACCTCACGGGCACATCAGGAGAGTTCAAAAACCACGGGCAGGAAAATCCTTTAACATCTATACTTTATATAAAATTGGTCTCATAGGCTAAGCCTGTGATTAAAGGAAACATATTTGAAATCAACAGAAATGTCTAGTTGCATGAGCACAGTGTAAATTGTGATGGGCTCTGAGGTTCTTATCAGTAGATAAAAACATTAGATTATTTATCTTAAGAATGAGGAAAATGAATAAGATTGAACAATTTAATAAATCTTTAACTGTATGGAGGACATTTTTACATAGACAACGTTGTTAACCTTTTCTTCATTTCCAGTGAGATAAAAATAAGAGATTAACTTCAGGATTTGGGTACTTAGAGTAACTCTGTGGAAGAACAGCTGAATGGCAGTGGTTCTGCTTTTAGAAAAAGAGAATGATGAAAGCCATTGTAGAAAAAAAATTATCAATTATCTATGAGTGGTTTATTGTTCTGCAATTGGCTAGAGAATTCAATCATTTGCCCAATTCAACACATATTTATCAAAATTGTTTCTTAAAGGAATATACAGTTTGGCAGAGAAAAAGGAAAAATATACTAGTAACCATTGTACGGGGAAGATTTTGACAATAACACAAGAAGTAAGTGTTTTGATAACTCAGAAAGAACACTAACATTTGGGATCAAGAAATAGTTTACATTGAATATATCACTGGAAATTGACATTGATGAAGAAATGTAATTTTAGGGGACGAAACAGTGGTGTGGGGTGTGTGTGTGTGTGTGATGTGTGTTTGAGGACAGTGAGGCAAATTCTAACTAAGAGAATGATATAAGCCAAAACATAGAAATAATTTACATTGTTTCTGAAGAGAGGGCAGTTTGGTTCACTCGAAATATAGAGCAAAATGGGCAGCACCTGTGGCTCAGTGGGTAGGGCGTCAGCCCCATATACCAAGAGTGGCGGGTTCAAACCCGGTCCTGGTAGAACTGCAACCAAAAAATAGCCGGGCATTGTGGCAGGCACCTGTAGTCCCAGTTACTCGGGAGGCTGAGGCAAGAGAATCGCCCAAGCCCAGGAGTTGGAGGTTGCTGTGAGGTGTGTGATGCCATGGCACTCTACCAAGGGCGATAAAGTGAGACTTTGTCTCTATTAAAAAAGAAAAAAAAAAAAAGAAACGTAGAGCAAAATAATGCTAGAAGATGATTTCTGCTAGGGAGAGGATTCATAGAGAAGGGTCAAGAAAAGAACTTGATTTCAGCAGCCAAAAGGACGATGCTCCAATTCTATTTCACTCATTCATTCAACAGATATTCGTTGAGCACCTGCTATGCTGCAAGTGATAAAGCTGCAGGGGACCAAATATTTCCCAGTTCTACGGAGTTTATGATCTCAAGGTAGATGACACTGATTAAATAATGGTGCAAATAAACCTAGAAGTACAACTGGAGGGAATGCTGCAGAGGAAATGCGGACAGGGGAAGGAGAGGAGCTAATGGGGCTAGTTAAGGGAAAGATGGTATCAAACCGAAGGGCTAGGTTTGGGGGATTGGAAGTCCTTAGAGAGCTTTGAATATGTGAGTAACTGCATATAGAAAAAAAAATCCACTGGTCCAGTGTGAAATAGATGAGAGAGGGGCAAGCTGCATGTGGAACGGTGTGTTGGAAGGCTGTGTCAGTATTCCAAATGGCAGCTTATGGTAGCTTGGTCCAGAATTGCAGGTGAGGAGAGATGAAAAGCGAACCAAAGGGAGACCGAGTTTGAAGAATAGATGGAGATGTACTGGAGGTGTTGATATCAGGACTTGTGGCCAGAGTTTCTGGACATCTTTGTCGGAGGGTGACTTCTGGATACCTGGCTTAGGGGGCACAACTTGCAGAGGCATGGAAACTGAAGGGTAGACAGGTTTCCAGGGAGCATCCTGACTTCAATGAGTTTGAGCTGCCTTTGAGATTTCAAGTAGGTGGTTTACTAGGCAGTTGGATATGTGGAATTAAAGCTCAGATGGTCTGGGATTAAGATGCAGATATGTGTGTCTCCTAGGTGAGGATATGTGAAATGATGGCCATCAGTGGGATCACTTAGGGGAAGAGTATGACACGGAATGAGAAGAGGGCCTAGGATGATGCCTTGAGAAACTCTAAACTAAAACTGGCATAGAAGATAATGATCCTGAAATTATCTTCAGGGAATTAGTGGGAGTAGGAGAAAAACAGGAAGAGCAAAATGTTACAGATGCCAAGAAAAGAACATTCAAGAAAAATAGGAGAGTTGCTTCATGGTGAAAGATGCTGCTATGAGGCTGAATAACATGGATCAGCACTGGGCAAGAGTGGAGGCTTCCCGGGGAAGGCCTTCTCCCACCTGCTCAGGCACAATTACGCGCACCTGCATCTGGTTTCCCACCGAGGAGTGTTATTCTTGTTCTAGCACCTGCTATTTGAGGGCGTGTCCATCTCCCTCCCCAGGGAAAATGAGGGCTGTTTTGCACAATTTATTTCTTGGAATATTGAGTAGCTCTTTAAAATGTGCAAAGTTAAATCAATATTTGTTGACTATATAAGTAAAATACAAAGAACAGTCAGAGGGGCAGAAAAACCCAGAGAGGATAAGAAGTAGAAAGTACCACAGAGTTTGAAAATGATGAGGACTAACAAATGTGGCCTTCCATCCGCATCATATGTACATGTGAGCTATGTGGGAGAACTGAGATCTTGGCTTGAAATGAGAGTCCTTCTTTAAAAATACCCCCCTTAGAAATCTCAGGTATTTTCAGTCAACTGTTATTAACTGGTCTTTTTTTAACCAATCCATTCTCTTTATCCATGATGTCCTTGTAGATATCAGATTGCTTTGCTGAATGACACTGTTAAGAGCTATCATTGAGAAACCAGAGACCAGATTATTAGCTACTGGAGAAAGCAGTAGAAAGTGCTCCTAGAGCCTGAATGAAATTTACTTTTGAAATCACAAATATAAGTTTTAATTAGAAGAGCTAATAATCACATGATCTACGTTTATTTATTTATTTATGTATTTAGACAATAAGAGTCCCACTTTGTCTCACTTTGTCACCTTCAGTAGAATACCATGACTTCATAGCTCTCAGCAACCTCAAACTCTTGGGCTCAAGCAATTCTCTTGCCTCAGTTTCCCCAGTAGCTTGGATCACAGGTTCCCTCCTTGATTCCCGGCTATATTTAGAGATAAGGTCTTGCTCTTGCTCTTGAGACCAGCTCAGGCTGGTCTCCAATTAATGAGCTCAGGTAATCCACCTGCCTCGGCCTCCCAGAGTGGTAGGAGTATTTCAGTCTGAACTCATGCTCTACATTTAAACCCTAGAAATGGAATGAATTACCTCTCTCTCCTTCACTTTCAAATGACAATTTCCTTCTTCGTAGTTTACAGTTTTCTCCTTCAGAATCATTCATGGACTGTGATCGTAGTAAGAGATCAGCCTTTGTTAATGGAACATAAAAATAAAATGGAAGATTACCCAATTTGCATATAATGTGCTATCACATTATAGAAACTACTTACTATTCATATCATTTCAACCACCTTATGACTCAATATTAGATTGCAGGTGAACAGCTTATGATACTTTGATTTCTGGTTGTCTCTAAATTATAAAGCAATCTGATAGGATAATTCTAGTAGTTTCACCATTTGATGGGGAAATCATAGTTGTAGAAATCACTTACAAAAATATTTGATGTCATCATTTAGAGACAAAATATTCCTTTATGTGGCATGTGTTTTATGTAGCTTGGTAAAGTTAAAATAAAAATAAAAACAGTTGACTTTTGAACAAGTTTGAGCTGTGGTGGGTCCACTTATTTGCAAATTTTCTTCTGCCTAGGACAGCAAGACCCACCCAATTCTTTCTCCTCTTTCTCCGCTTGTTCCTCTGGAAAAACCTTTGTGATGATTGATGTCTACTTAATGAATGGTAAATAGAGTTTCTCTTTCTTAGCTTTTCTTAATAACGTTTTCTTTTCTCTAGATTACTTTACTGTAAGAATACCACATCTAATATGTAAAACATTCAAAATATGTGTTAATCAACTGTTTATGTTACCAGTAGGGCTTCCCTTCAACAGTAAACTAACAATAGTTAAGCTTTCAGTGAGTCAAAATTTATATGTACATTATCTACTGTCCAGAGGTCAGTTCCCTTAACCTCCACATTGTTTAAGGGCCAACTGCAGCAATATTAAAAACTTTGTAGAATCTGTATTACTATGGAGAAAATTGTGTACAGTAATTATAATTAGCAATGATACTTAAATGATAAGGTAATGATTACAAAGTTAAACTTCACAACAATAAATATAAGGTTGAAATCAATAAATATTATGCTTTCAACCCTTTAGCAGTTTGTTTCTAGCTCCCCCTTCCTTCTTCTCAGATCACATATTATCAATCCCGTAAATAAAAAGGGAAGTTCCTGTTTCATTTATTTGGGTATGTACTAAACTTTATGTAAAGAAACTACCTGCGGCAGATACCTGTTGTTTTTCAAAGCAAATTCAGAATGAGATTGCTGACATAAAACTGGGATTGTGAGAAATTACTGAATTAAACCCATTATAAAAAAAAAACCAAACATACTCTAAATAACTGGAACCTTTTACCTCCTAAATATTTTGTCACTTTCCAGTGTTTTGTAAAGAATCACTTATCTGAGCTGGTGCATCAGGCTATTAAATGGCACCCCAGTGACCTTAAAAATGTCCCTTTCTGTCACAGGGACTAGGAATCACAACAACTCTAGGGAATATTAAACCTTTTGCCTACCTCTTGACTTGGGGTCTTTTTTTCCAAAGACCATATGAGCATATAAATACATTGGCAAGTATCAAACACCTAATATTTGATTTATGATAAAAAATTATTTAGACTTAGAGTGGTATTTGTAGACTTTGGGACCTGGGGGAGGAAATGGAGAAGGATTAACCGGGTAGTAAGTTTTGGGCTACAAACACAGTTCTCTATCCACACAGTAGTACTGAGTCTAAAGACACATTTTCACAGTGGAAGAGTGAGAGGCACAGGGCCACACTCTCAAAATGCATTCTAGGTTAACATATATGTAGAATTATTAAAATATTATTACTATTAGACCACATATTATTCATTCTACAGCATAAATGTTGAATCTACTGTAAAACCTGATAATTTACAATTCTGTGATTTGGAAATTATACGTATTAAATAGGGGCCTAAACTTGAAGGGGGTTAATTTTTCATTATTGTTGATAAGACATTGATACCTAATGTGTATTATAAATGATAGCCATGAGAGTATTTTAATCTTTGTATAAGGGAAATTCTCTTAAGGGATTTTAAATAGCACAAAATCACCCATTTCTTACAAATAATTGGCACAAGAGAAACCACAGTTATTTAAAATCAACTATGTCACCTTAAGGGTCCTTAGAATCTGAGACGTAATTGACCTACTTAAAATTATTCAACATATTTGAAAGTAATTAGACTGAATTTCTTTCCTATAATTTAAACATGTCGATATTCACTTGGCCATTTTCAAATACAGGGAATGGGTAAAGTTTTGCTAAAATATATATATATATATATTTTTGAAATAGAGCCTCAAGTTGTCATACTGGATAGAGTGCCATGGCATCACAGCTCACAGTAACCTCCAATTCCTGGGCTCAAGTGAGTCTCCTGCCTCTGCCTCCCAAGTAGCTGGGACTACAGGCTCCCACCACAATGCCCGGCCCTTTTTTGGTTGCAGCCGTCATTGTTGTTTGGCTGGCCTGGGCTGGATTCGAACCCGCCAGCTCAGGTGTATGTGGCTGGCGCCTTAGCCCGTTGAGGCACCGAGCCTAAAATATTTTTCTGATTTTTCAGAAGTGTGTATGCAATATAAGAGTAAAATAAAATGTCAGAAATGGAAAAATAAGCAAATAGCATATACCTTTGCACTTTCATGCCTTAGATTGAAAGTCAACTCTAGGTTTGTTAGAAAGTGATCAGAAAATTCAGGATACATATCCAAAACCTCTAGCAAGTCTTCCCTCTGAATCTTGTGCAAGTCACAGTATGTGAGAGCTCTGACATCTGCATTAGATTTTCCAGGTTTGGCATAAAGATGAACCATTTCTCCAAATATATCATTTTTTCCTAAAGAAGAGAAAAAAGTAAAGAAAGAAAAAAGAGAAGAAATGGGGGGTGGGGGGAGGAAACAGATTCGAAACTTAATGTTTTCCTTCTAAAAGTAGAAAGGAACCACTGACCATGTGACCAATCTCTGAACCAAAGACTTCAAATGAAGCCAACACTTACTTGGGCAGAAAAGTTTTAGCAGCTAGGTTGACCCACCCTTGTTGAACGGAACTTTGCTTCTAAAGGTACTGCTCCTGGTGTAATCTTTTTATTTTTTTTGCTTTGGTTATTTGCTAAGCTTCTAGAGTGGAGCAAACATATCTGCAGTCTGGTGTGTCCTACTTCGACAGCAAAGGGTCTTGCCCTTGAGTATTTTAAAGGTACTTTCAGATAGGTGTGCACTGATTTTGTCAGACTAAGAATATGGGAAAGGCCAGAGTGAATCAAATGCGTGATCTTTCCATCTCAGGATATTCTCCGGAGGTGATGCCTGGCAATGGGTTATGGTAGAGCTTTTCTAATATTGAGAGCCTTGGGGAAGTAATTTGAATACATCTTGTGTCCTTTGATAACTACTTTTGAGTTTGCCTTTAATGAATTTGTCCAATTGTTTAATAAATATATTTTCTCAACATAATGCAGTCATGCTTTTTGATATATGACCTTTGTTCTGAAAGTTTGTCCTCCTTGTTTTCCTGCAAAACGGGGGATTCATTCAGTGTCTACCTTCTGATGGGCCCTCCCCAAACTGCTGCCTAGCCACATGCCACCTGCTTTTCAAGGTCTTGCTCAATGATCCGGATAAGAATGACAGCAACAACACAAATGTTCATTGAGGACTTAAAGGTGTCAGGCCCTATGTTTAATGCTTAGGTGCATCGTTTTATCTTTAAAATAACTTCATGAAAGAATTGTCAATTATTATCTCAATTTTATGATTCAGAAGGAGATTAAAGAGGGAACTGATCAGGCCAACGTTACTTCCTTCACTGAGTGAAGTGGAAGTGGGGAGAGAATAGCCAGGCTTGAATCCTGTGCATTCTGACTCCAGAGTCAAAGCCCTCCCACACCCTAAGCTGCATGTCTAATCTCCTCCCTGTATTTTCCCTGAATGTCATGACCACGTAGATTTTTTTGTTTCTGATCATCAAAGCACTTACAGATTGTACCTGTGGTATATGTACTTAATAAATACAGATGAATGACCTGATGATACAACTTTTAACGATTGTCAATGGCAGTATAAAATACTACTCTCTTATATCTATCCTGAAGGTTCTTTTCCAATTTAGAAAACACTTCCTGCATGTGTTATTTTAATTTTTGGCAGACAACTTAATGTATCTGAAACAATAAAGCTTAAATTAATAAAATAAATACTGCATTGCTTCTGTTTTAAATAAGAATAAATAGATATAAAATACTATATTTTTAACTGTACAAGAAAATTTGACAATGGAGAGGATACATTAATTATATTTTATTTTTATTTATTTATTTATTTTTGAGACAGAGCCTCAAGCTGTCGCCCTGGGTAACGTGCTTTGGAGTCACAGCTCACAGCAACCTCCAGCTCCTCAGCTTAAGTAATTCTCTTGCCTCAGCCTCCCAAGTAGCTGGGACTATAGGCACCCACCACAATGCCTGGCTATGTTTTTGGTTGTAGTTGTCATTGTTTGGCAGGCCTGGGCTGGATTTGAACCCACCACCTCTGGTGTATGTGGCTGGCTCCTTAGCCACTTGAGCTACATGCGTCAAACCTATATTTTAAATAACTACTTACCAGTCTTTCAACGATAGAACAAGTAATCATAATTATTGAGGGATTTAGGGGCTGACATACACAGAAAAAGAGAGAGAAAAAGAAGATCTCTTGAAATGCTTCATATTGAATTTTATATAGATAGAAGGTTCTATATTTACACACACACACACAGTAGAACCTCTGTGACCACCCAAGGGATTGTAATAAACTAGTGAACATATAGAGGTTGTTAACATAAGGAACTAGGCGTACAGTACTGAGATGTGACACGGACATGTGGTTCAGGTCTAGTCTATGAAAATTAGGTCAGTGTAAGGAGATAGTCAGTGTAGGGAGATGGTCAATTATGGAGGTTCTACTGTATTTAAAAGAAAAAGCTCTGAATTAAATTAAGCATGGGCTTCGTATTTCAATTAGTTTACATGATTATAAGTGAGCAAGGAGTAAGCTAGTCCATGTGTATAGCTTAGAAATGCTCTAACATTATTTTTTTAATAAGCCATGAAGGCTCATTGCCTTCCTTATAGAAGCTAGGACTACCCGACTTGAAGATCAGGAATTCAATGAAGCATGCTCCTTCTTTGGCAACATACCAGGGCAGACTGTCAAGCACAAATCTAAAACCTAACTGGATTGTGTGGTCTTCGCACACTTGATCTTAGCCAAAAGGCCGAGAAGCAATGGATTGTGTGGTTTTGGAGTAACTTAGAATATGTGTTTATTCTTCACTTATTGAATTGAAAACTAAAATATACACCTTGATCAATTTGGGGGAATTTTAAAAGAAAATATAATCATAATAAAATTTCAAAATTTACAGGAAATCATTCAAAACCTTCCATTCACGTATTTGGGTTCTGTGCTATGCCATACACTGGTTCTACATAGCAGCTAGAAAAACAGATACCAACCCTGTCATTTGGGAGTTAACAGTCATATGTATGAACCTCAAGTTGACACACAGAAAATCATTGAATTATTTTAGTGGAGCTGGATTTGACCCACAGAGAAAAAAGTAAAACTTTCATAGATTCAAGGGAGAGTGAATCTCTGTGGGGAGAGTGAGGCTTAAACCTCTCAGCTAGGTGGAAGGAGAGGAGAACTGACTGTTCCCTTGTTCTGCTCTGCTGTGCTAACATCCCAAAGAAATCCTACAAGTTCACATGGCCTACATTTATTTTAAGGGGACAGATTAAACATAGACTTTCTTTTGCACCCAAGCTCAATGAATTTATTGCTATTCCTGGTTGTTACATTCATAGATCTATATTGCCTAGGCAAGGACTCATATAATTCCATTTAATGGGATATAGCAGGTAAAAGTGTACAGTGAATAAATAAAAATCTTCTAAACAGAAACCCAGCTCATGATAGGGCACTAGTACACACTAGCAAGTATGTCTATAGCATATATATTTTATTTTAAGGTGTTAGGGGTCAAACATGAAGCTAAGAGCTCCTTCCTTCCGAGTTTTACTATCTATTGCACTGGGTAGAGTGTTCTGGCATCATTATAGCTCACAGCAACTCAAACTCTTGGGCTGGCTCAGCGCCTGTGACTCAACGGGCTAAGACGCCAGCCACGTACACCTGAGCTGGCAGTTAGAATGCACCCCGGGCCCGCCAAACAATGACAGCTGCAACCAAAAAATGGCCAGGCGTTGTGGCGGGCACCTGTAGTCCCAGCTATTTGGGAGGCAGAGGCAGGAGACACACTTGAGCCCAGGAGTTGGAGGTTGCTGTGAGCTGTGATGCCCCAGCACTCTATCCAGGGTGACAGCTTGACGCTCTGTCTCAAAACAAAACAAAACAAAACAACAACGAAAAAAACTCTTGGGCTAAGCAATTCTCTTGCCTCAGTCTTCTTAGTAGCTGGGACTATAGGTGCCTGCCATGACATCTGGCTAATTTTTCTATTTTTAGTAAAGACTGGGTCTCCCTCTTGCTTAGGCTAGTCTTGAACTCCTGAGCACAAGCAATCCTCTCTCCTTGGGCTCCCAGAGTACTAGGATTATGGGCGTGAGCCATTGTGCCCGGCAAAGCTAAGAGCTTCTAATTCCTAAGTGGCTAAGAAGTGAGGAGAACTATGGAAACATTTACACATCAGAGAAAAAGTGAGACAGTCAAGAAAACATATTTTTGCAAGGTGAATTTGATTTGAATTGAATTTTAAATACAGCTTTCAAATTACCCACCAGTCTTAAAACAGTCATCATAAATAAACAGATCTATCTTTTCTGCTAATTTTAAAACTATGCACTGCAAGAGGTAATAACTGAATCTATCATAATTCAGTTATAAAATACTCACCCAGAATAGCCACCACAATGTCATCTTTCAGAATTTCGATGGAGCCTCTGGATAAGAAATAAAGAGCAGTGAGGACATCCCCACAGTGAACTAGGGTGTCTCCTGGAGGTGCATGGGTGGTCTTGAACTTCATTGCCAAAGCTCTAAGGCAACCTTTACTTGCCCCCCGAAAGGCTTTGCAATTTTGCAGCAAAGTCTGGTTGAGATGTAGACAAATGTCAGCTTGTAAGCATTCTGGGAAACCCTTTAGGACCTGAAGGAAAAAAATAAAGAGTTTCATACTACCAGAGCACTGGGTACCTTAACCTGAAATACAGTCTATTTCTTGCTCATAGCACCGCAAGTGTAGTTATTGTCATACAGGAGTTCCTACAGTGCTCTACCTTGCCTACTTTAATGAACACTTGGTTTGCTAAACATGTCAGAATTTTTAACTCAAATACTTGTTCTCTGAATTAACTGCAGGCATTCAGACTCGATACAATTTGCCTCATTAAAATGGAATGCCTACTTTTCACACTGCTTCTCTTTCCCTGCTTTATGTTTTGTGGTATCATACTAGGCACAGATATAATGCAATGTGACAATTAATAAGACATAACTAATGAGAGGCGGTACAACTAGAAAGACAATCAACCTTTTGAAGGAATCTCCAGTCATTTTAGATTGCCATCTCTGGTAGACATCTTAGTTATAATTAGTAAAAATGTTGATCCTGAAATAGCCATGGTATTTGTAAATGTCATACCAGAGAGGGCTCTTAGTTAACTGTATCTGGAATATGTATGTTTCATACACACATTATTAATACTAAATATTTTGATAAGTACTGAAAACAGGGAAAGGAAAGGAGAAGAGCAAACATACTTTAAAAGTGTAGTTCAATATTCAGGAATGGAAATTGCACCAGTGTTTACAGTGCATGCATAAGTTTCTAAAGAGCTTCTGTTTTGACAACCTATTCAGGGGCTAATTTAAAACTTGGCAAATAGATTAAACAATAGCTTGTGACAACTGCAGCTCAATTTGAATTGAATGAAATTTTATGTTATTTTTAGACAATTTTCAGTGTACAGTGGATCAAAGGCACTCAACTCTTGCTTCTCCGTGTCTCGCTATTTTGGGTGTTTTATGTAGATTTTAATTTTTGTGTTGACTTTGCCATGCCAGTACCAGTAGACTCATTTAAATTTGCTTTGGGATGGAGGGAAGGAACATTAGAAAGTGAAATTTATAGGGCAATAATGCAAGGCAAAACTTTTGCCCTTATTTTCTTCAATTAGATTTTTATATTCTTTGGTTCAACCTTGGTATGCTGTCCAGTATAACTAAGACTAAGCACGGATTGTTTGTAAAGCAATTCAAGTGTATTTGGCCACAGAGAAACTTAAAATTAAATCATGTTTGAATGAACTTACAATTATCCCTATTTTAAATACTCGAGAAGCTACAAGGATCCCGCTTCTGTAGGACAACTTTGTGGTGACATTGGTCAGGCTGACTGTGATATAATATGAAAGGACCGATAAGAGACCCGCGGCACAGCAGGCAAAACTTGCGCCCTTGTTTTCTTCTCTACATATAATCACCCGCAAAAATCGGTAGAGAGTGCTTTAGAAGAAAATCAATAAAATTGAATTCTGGTTATGAATTTGCCACAGGTTGACTCTTGTGCAAGTCACTTCACCCATCTGTATTTCTTTACCATAGAATGAGAACCTTCACAATTTTGAAAATAGTCATAATTTCAGTAAGTTATCAATCAATAATGTGCCAATTGTCAGAAACTACTCATGTAGCCCCCTGCTGCTGGAGGGATTCAGACTTTCATCTTAAAGATTCTCTATGACCCGGCTCATGCCTGAAAGAAATGAACCACCCTCTGTTATGAGTTTCTGGGCCCAACTCATGGCAGTCTCTCCTGTCAATTGTAATTTTTAAGCTTAGCCTGTGTGACTGGACTCCTGGCAGGTTCTCTGCTTGGACTCAGGACCTCTCCAATAAGGTAACTTACGGCATTTGCACATTTCTGCCTCTGGGAGTTGAAGGTTCTTTTCCTACTCTTCGTTAGGACCCTATATCAACTCATCTTCTTCCATGAAACCAACTCTCCGGGTCACTGGTCTTTTCTACTGTTTAACCCATTGTATTGAATTCTCTGGCAAGTAATGTCAAATGGAACTGAGCCAAGTTTAGATACTGTTGTCCTAAATGAGGGATACCTAAGAGAAAATACCCCAGTTTTCTGGTCTCTACCTATAAATTTCTTCACTGTGAAGTCCACAGTTGTGGTCTTAGCATAACTAACAAGTTACCCTGTACACACAGAGACTTGTGTTGCTTTACCCAAGTAACAAATTAGATATGCCCATCTTTCTCTTAAGGCATAAATATAACAAGGTACAGAAGGCATTTTATATTTACAGGAATAAGAGAGATATTGCTACCATTGTCATAGTTGGAATGAGAGTAGTGAGCTTGGAGCTGTTATTTCTGGCATTTTTCCTGAAGCATCTCTGAGTAAAGCCTGGTTACAGAAGAAAAAATTGCATATGTGTGTGTGTGGGCATGTTGTGAGTTGTAAGACTGAGATGAAATAGAGATGGGGATTTCCACTTCTTTGAGTGTGTTCTATGAGCTATGGAATCAGACAGGGGTGAACCGAAGTATGAGCTGAGTAAAGCCTGGTTACAGAAGAAAAAATTGCGTATGTGTGTGTGTGAGTGTGTGAGTGGGCATGTTGTGAGTTGTAAGACTGAGATGAAATAGAGATGGGGATTTCCACTTCTTTGAGTGTGTTCTATGAGCTATGGAATCAGACAGGGGTGAACCGAAGTACGAGCTCCTCATTCACTTGTTGTGACTTTGGTCAAGTTACTTAACTTTCCCAAGATTCGTTTTTTTCTTCTGTATAATCAAATTAATAACATCTACTTCATAGAGTTGTGGTCACAAGTAAATAGGATAATGTAAGCCATTTCATGCACAAAAGGTTTTCAATATGCAATTGACTTCTGACTTCCTTTGTTTTTTGGTCAGGCCTTTTTATTATTTCTGAAGAATTGGTCTGTTCTCTTTAGTTAGAGACAGAGAAGACTATTGTGTTTTCTCTTTGGTCCACTTGGTAGGAAATTTTCTACTAAGTTTTGTGTTATATTGCCTCTGCAGAGTTTAAATATCGTGTGTCTCTGTGTGTGTGATTTTATCATCAGTTTACGAATTCTTTTTTCTTGCATCTCTCTTTCACTTGTTTCCTATTTCTGTCTGGTTAAATGTTCAGGCTTACTAAATGTACTGAAGTTTTTACTGTGAGTTGCCTTAAATCCTTTTTGAAAGTATGTAGTTACTAAAATCAATTTATAATGTGTTCTCAGAAATTCAATAGTTTTGGCATCATCCACAAAGTTTAAAGGGCACTTAAGAAAATTTTCAATGTTCTCAGTCCCCAGTGTTCATCCTATTAGAGGGGACACTTCGTTGTAAAGATTAACAACAAGTTGGAGGTGCCATAGAGCCTTTATTTTTTTTTATTTTTTATTTTTTTTGAGACCGAGCCTGAATCTGTCACCTTGGATAGAGTGCTGTGGCATCACAGCTCACAGCAACCTCCAATTCCTGGGCTCAAGTGAGTCTCCTGCCTCCACCTCCCAAGTTGCTGGGACTACAGGTGCCGCCACAACGCCCGGCCATTTTTTGGTTGCAGACGTCTTTGTAGTTTGGCGGGCCCAGGCTGGATTCGAACCCACCAGCTCAGGTGTACGTGGCTGGCGCCTTAGCCCGTTGAGCCACAGGCCCAAGCCAGAGCCTTTATTTTTACTGGAGAGACTAGCTGGATGTTGGCATGAACTTGTCTAGATTAATGAATTCTCATGTGGTGTTAGTACTTCCTTAACATTCTTGTCAGCCACATAGGTTATGCAAGTAAAACTCAATACAAGTTAAGACTCAGTTATTGAATATCTTACTAGCGTAATAATTTGGATGTCCCAAATAGGGTAGCAATTTAAGGTTATACCTAAGGAAAGGAAATTTAAATGGGAGAGTTAAAAGAGAGGTAAGTGTAATGAAATACAAGTAGAAGTACATTGGAAAATGGGAAATAAGAGCTGAGTTTAAGTCGATATTCCTGCATCCTCTTCATTGGTTCCAGCTATGTTGCTCTCTCTGCTTCCTACTCATTGTACTATGTACTCTCTCCACCCCCACCCCCCCGCAGCTCTGGTTCACCTGCTAAACTCCCTGAAATAGAACCTTCTCATTTTTCACTTAGTTATTGGCGCTTTACCAGGCCTAGCGGATCTGGCTGTGCCAAGTGCACAAGTACAAACCAAGACACAAGCTGGTTTGGCGATTGTTACATTCATTTCCATTGCACTAGACACAACCTTCTTTTCTGTCAAGTCCTGAAACTGTAAAGGTGTATGTCTCCTTGCATTGTGCATCTACAGCCATTGTTTTATTGAGTCGATCTAATTTTAAATACCAAGAAGCATCACCCAGAATCAGTTCTATGGTTTGCAGCTTGGAACGGCAGTTTGCATTCTTTTAGCAAATATTTATTGGGTATTTGGTATACGCCAAGCACTATGTGAAACATGGGGGCATAATGATGAATAAAAGATGCTCTGAAAATATGCCTTGCGTTTGAGCATTTCAAACACCCAACTTAAAAAAAAATTATAGGAATAGGCAGAATTCCTACACTCTATTTTTCATGCCATATTTGGACACTTATAATGTACATTTATAATACTAATAGTTGTTCAAATGAACTCTCAAGGTAACAATTAATTTGAAGCAAGTAAAAAGCTTTTATTCAATTTTTCTTCCACTGATTGGTAGGGGGCTAGATTTTTAAAAGTTCTTCAAATTCTAGAAATTTTTTTTCAAGGCTGGTAACAATCCCTATGTTTATTAGGATATCAGTTCACCTAACTATCTTATAATTAAAAGATTAATTTCCGTTTACTTGAATTCATGTGAATAAGATTTTTGGGCTTGGCGCCTGTGGCTCAATGGGCTAAGGTGCCAGCCACATACACCTGAGCTGGCAGGTTCGAATCCAGCCCGGGCCCACCAAACTACAAAGACGGCTGCAACCAAAAAATGGCCGGGCGTTGTGGTGGGCGCCTGTAGTCCCAGCTACTTGGGAGGCGGAGGCAGGAGACTAGCTTGAGCCCAGGAATTGGAGGTTGCTGTGAGCTGTGATGCTACGGCACTATATCCAGGGTGACAGCTTGAGGCTCTGTCTCAAAAAAAAAAAAAAAAAAAAAAGATTTCTGGGAACTTTAAAAGTCAAATTATAAGTTATAAATGAGAATTTTAAAAATGAGTATGATCTGATTTCTTGGATTGCCAAAAGAAATCAACCCTATAATTTAGTTCTAGAGGACACATAATTTAATGACTACCATAAGGACATCTGCCCTTAATGTTTATAGCAGCCCAATTCAGAATCGCAAAGATTTGGAAACAGCCCAAGTGCCCTTCAACACATGAATGGGTAACTAAATTGTGGTCTGTATACACCATGGAATGCTATCCAGGCATAAAACAGGTGGAGATT
>CAUYRH010046449.1:0-18691 GCA_963574655.1 Perodicticus potto
CTGTCTCCCTGTGTCCCCAAGGGGAAGTTCCTGGGTAGATCCCACCTGTCAGAGATGCCTGAAGTCCTCTCTCCCCAGTCTCACTGTGCCCAGCCGCAAGGAAGCTGTTACTCGGCTGCCATCTTGCTCCGCCCCCCCAATTTTTATTTTTCAAGACTTGAATTCTTTTATTTTTTTTTTGCAGTTTTGAACCCAGTATACGGGGCCAGTGCCCTACTCCTTTGAGCCACAGGCACTGCCCAAGACTTGAATTCTTAACATTTTTGATTCTTAATATTGTTCAGACCCTTAACATAAATTTTCATGGTTGTACACATCCATATGAGTGATTTTGTACGTTGACCTAGTTTGACCAAATAGTTTAAATGTGTTCAGGAAGGCACACAGCCCAAATTCTGAGCCATTATGAAATTGTGAGTATTGTGGTCAAATTCATCACTAAGTGTATATTGACAGTAGAGGTTGCATACAAAGAGGGAGAGAGAAGACCTAATCTAGGTTGGAATAGGGAGATATTTTTGAAACTATTTATTACTAAGACTAGTTTAAGAATGATAAGGTGGGGCCGTCATGAGACCCTAAACAACAGTAAAACCTGTTTACCCAGCTGAGTCAGTGCCAGGAGAGAACAGAGCCCCCAGAGGTCAATGAGCATATGGTTTAATCAACACACTTGGAGACATGGCACATGAATGGGCCCTGCACAGCTGGTGAGCTGAGCACCACGCAGAGATGGAGCAGAGTAATCATTCTGTACACCACTTGGCTCTTCGTAGCATTATTTTCCCATAACACCCATCTAAGCCAGAGAAGTTAAGAGAACCAGGATTCATCTGTAAGATTCATAGAGATGGAGCCTGTGCCAACTGCCTTCAGGAAATCACAGAGGACATCATCAGATTCCATACATGAAACCATTCTGGAGGCCTGCCCTGTACTAAAAACCCAATTGGGATGAATGATAAATAACTAGGATGATTTGTGTTCCAAGACCATTTCTCACTTTTGACCTCTAAACCTGCATCTATGACAGCCTCCTGGAACCTCACATAGAGCAATTGAGCATGAAAATATTAAACTAATAACATTCTGTTCTTCATGTGGTTTTGCTTCCCCACCCCGTGTTCCCTGGCACAGCTAACACTGGCCACCCTTTCACTTCAATATGAAGTTTCATTTAACAAAAGAAAAAAGTGTCATTAGAAAAGACCATCTTCTTAGTTTTCACTGGTATAAATTACATAAACCAAAGGAGAATTAACCCTCCTCCTTTTATGTATCAGTCTCCTATTGCTGCTGTAACAAATTACCACCAACTTAGTGGCCTAAACAATAGGTTTTCATTAGCTTATTGTTATGGAAGTCAAAAGTCTTTAACGAGTCTTCCTAGGCTAAGATTAAAGTGTCAACACATCTGCATTCATTTTGGAGGTTCTAGCAGAGAACCGCCTTTTGTCACTTTCCCACTTGGAGAGGCTGCCCATATTCTTTGGCTCACCTTCCCTCTTCAAAGCCAGCAGTAGAAGTACAAGTCTTTCTCATGCTTTTGTTGTGCCTGAATTTTGGGGTCCCCGCAGAAGAAACTCACACCAGGCGCACCAATGCAAAAACAAAGGGTGGAATTTATTGCAAGCTTAAGCTTGGACCGTTCAGCCCCACCTAAATGGCGGATTGATCTGAATGGCCCCGAGGAGTGGGGCTGAGGTATTTTTATAGTGTATTGAAAGGAAGTTGGGGGGGCGAATGCAATAGGGGAGTGGGATTAGGGACGGTTGGAAGAAAGATGAGTCCAGGTGTCTCTTTACGTGCTGATTGGATACCTTGGCGGTGCCAGGAATGGGTGGGTGGTCACTAAGCAGGAAGGGGCTGGTGCTGATCAATTGGTGGGGTGGGGGTAGTCAGGGGGAACTGGTGCCAGGAACCAAAAGTTACAAAACTAACATTTACACCGCAAATTACACAGCAGCCTGTAAAACGGAGTCTGTTAACTAAATGGCGTCACACGGGCCCTTTCACTTTTATCTCTCTCATTCTGACACTGCTGCCTCCCCCTTTTCCATTTAAGGACACATTTGATTACATTGTGTCCATCCAAATTACCTACTATAATCTTTTCTTAAGGTCAACTGATAAGCAACCTTAAAATATTCATCTGCAATCTAATTCTCTTTGTCATGGGACATAACATGTTCACACATTGCAAGGATTAGGACATGGACATGTTTGTGGGCCTGTTATTCTGTTTACCAAGTCAGACTAGAAGGATAACTGTGAATGAATTTTATACTATCATCTCAGAAGAAATTACCCTGATCATAAGAAGGTTTGGTGACATTTGTGTCTCAATGATCCTTCTTTGTATCTTAGCACATTGACATAAAACCTATTCTTTAAGGGTTACCTTAAATGTCCCCTTCTCTACGAACCCTTCTGCAATTACCCTCACAGGTGTCCATTTCTTCCTCCTAGAATTTCCATTGAATTTTATTTTAAAGTCACTTTAAAGCTCGAATTAGGATAGATATGTTCCTATAATGTATATCTTCTCTTTGAATGTAATCTTCTGGTAGATAAAATTCATTTCTGAACCACAATTAAGTTACAAATTCTTCCTAATACCTTCGTGACTTTGAGTTTTGTTTCCTCATACATTTATCAAGTTTGCTCATAGCACATAATAGGCACAAGCACAATCCTGGCACAAAGGGGCTGCTCAATGAATTCTATTTCTCTTCTCTAAATATGCATGTGACAAACCTGTATACAGTTTTGTCCTACTCTAGGACAAAGAGTTCACACCAGTAATTTTTTTACTGAGTGACTATGATCTCTATGAATGCAAAACCCTGTCTTTAAAGTTCATTGCCATATTTCCAGACCCAAAGTGCCTCTCAACAATATATATTTGCTGAATTAATGAATGATTCTCAGCAAAATCTAGTTATGTGTATCTCTTAACTATACATCTTGTCACAGTTTTCCCTGGTTCATCTGGCTGTGTTCATATTCCTAAACCATTCACTCCTGTATACAAAATAAACTCTAGCAAAGCTAAAAATCTTTGCATTGCAAAAGCTTCCAACTCTCTCAGTCTACTTTCTTCCCTCCTCTCATCACTCCTCCCTGCAGACATCCACTTTCTCCCCTTATGAGAATTCAAAGACAAAAAGAAGTGTAATCCCTCAAATGAATCATTACTATCTCTGCAAAGCGACCTACCCTATTCTACTTGTTCTCTTAATTTACTCGGTTTATACCAATTGATGACAAGAAGCCCATTGTTTTGCTGAAACATTAACTTCACAAAGTCATTCTGCTCCCATCTGAGCACTAAAATTAATGATTCCCTGTGCAACATCTGTTTAATTAACTATTGGCACCATAGAAGAAGCGTCCAAATGCCCCAGTGACTAAATCAGGCTCAAATTAGGGAAATACAATGTTAAATTGTATCAGAGAGAAGCTGAGTTTATCCTTCCAAGCACTGGCCTTCATTAGCTAGTAGCCATCCCATGCATCTTCATAATGAAGTAGTGTCAGCAGTGCCCAGCTATAAAGTTCTCATTTAGGGGATGCACAGGTCCCTCCAGTGACAGGCACTGGAGAGAAGTCAGGAAGAGGGACTTAGACCACCAAAGGTGGCATATCAGCCCATCATCTTTGCTCCTGGCAAGAACAACGGGGCTTCAACTGGGCATGTGCAGGCTGAGGGATTCTGGGAAATCATAGCTGTGTGGAGAAAGTGACATTTGTGAGTCATTTCTATTAGTAGAGCTCCATCTTCTCTGAATCCTTTTAGTGCTATTTGCATAATTATTTGCATTGATCTGCATTAACAGGCAACTCGTCTGGCCCCTTCAGATGCATGCACAGGAGAACCTCTGTAGTTTATATTGCTGAGAGCAGTCATTTAACAACAATCTGTAAATAACCTACTGTGTTCAGAGCATTGCACTAGGCCCTCAAGAAAGGCAATTGAGATGCAGACCTTGATCACTACTAATTTACAGCAGACAGAGAACACCGTAAACATTAGCATACGTTTGTGTGTACTCATTTGTGCATGTTCAAATAAAATTAACCAGCACTGTGCTGGTGATAGGAATTAGGGTGAATAAGTCATATGTGATCCTTGCTCTTACAGAATTTAGGTTCTAGCTGGTCTTCAGCTAGAAGACCATGCACAGCCATGGGAATACTGATTCGAATACAATATAGCAGAGAAAGTAAGGAACATTATAAGACAAATAGACATAGAATTCTATAGGAATTTAGATGGCAGGGTATCATGTTTAATTTGAGGGGTGCTATAAAAGAAAACGTTGCAGGATTAGATGTACCTTGGTAGAATCTGCACATGCATCTATGTGGAGAAAGAATAATTCAGAGGAAGATCAGAGGGAAATGATTGCCGAATCTGGGAGTAGTGAGTCAGGTAGTTTTATTGCTGTAAAGGATGCTTGTGGAGAAAAGCACCTACTGTCTCCTGCCCTTGTATTCTGTGGCTGGAAATTGACCTAAAATAATAGCAGCTAGCCAGGCAGTACATAGGAGGAGAACTTTACTCATCTACAGGTGCCGAATGTTTGTATCCTTTGCATTTGCCACCCTGTCTGTACTGACACGTTCACGTGGCATCCCTACTTAAGCAGGACCTTTTGAATAATTTGTCTTCCTAGCCTTCTCACTCAGATCATTGTTCTCAGTTCTACTTGAAATCTACACCAAACTTTGACCTTGAAACACTTTGCAACTAGTTGGCTCCTGACATCAAATCTCAGGTCCTGTCTGACTAAAATTCTTATGTAAGTTTCTCTTAAATTATATCATTCTGATTTGGATGTAATTATCTCTTCACTGTTTGCCCAGCAGAGAGGACTATGATAAACTTTATTTTCTATGCTTTGCTTAATTCTGAACTTTATTTTTTGTTCCAGAGGAAAACCGAGTAGGAATTTGAGGCAGGAATTTGAAATGTGGAAGGTGGAAACAATTTGAGACAGGAATTTGAAATGGGAAGGCGGAAACTCTTCTTAGCCAACTACTAAGTCTGGATCAGAAGAAGACAAGATACGCAAAGATGGAATTAATGCAGTTAAGAATTGAAGGTCAGACTCTTAGCTCTGAGGAAAAATACCAGTCCATTGCACAGATCACCCAAGATGCAGTGATGTGTTTGACTGGACACCAGAAAGACATCAACCTGGCAGCTGAGTCAACAAATTTTCCACTTCGTAAGGGTTTCGTGTTGCTATGGTGACAAATGTGGTGTAAAATTGCAAGTTTGCAAACTCTATTGCCAGCAAGCTCCTGAAACCAAGGACCTGGTAAACCCAAAAGATGTGAGCAAAGCAGAGGAAGCAGAATGTGAACCAGGAAGCACTGAGAATCAAAGAGTGAGATGACACTGAGGTTGGAAATTAAATTAGGATGTTAATTCCCTTTAATATTATAATGTCTTTAAATAAATACTCAAATACATTATCACCATATTCTTTCATAAAATGAAAATGTTTTTCAAAGATCTTGCAGCCAGCTGTAAAATGTGTTAAAATGAATAAATGAATATTGTTGCACTGTAAAAAAAATAAATAAATAAATGGGAAAAGAGTGGTGCATGAAATTACCCTGTTTTTCCATGAGGGTATCCTCGTGTGACCTTCCCTCTCTGTAACTGATGCTACTCTCCAAATCTAAGTGGCTACACAAGACTGAATATTGGATGCCAGATGTGCACATGTGCTAGTTAAGTCACATACACAAAACGAAAGATAGCGTGTAAGGTTCCATGTTTAGTTTTTAAGAGTTTCTACAATATGGCAACTTTCAGAAATGAAAAAAAAATGTTAATACATTAATACCATTGCATCAGTGATGTCGCTTTGTTTTCTGTTACCTACAGGAAACAGGAAACAGACAATCTTTTCTCTCCCTCTTCTTTTTTTTTTTTCTTCTCATTCTCCTACTTTGCAAATCACTGAGACTCCATGACTCAATGTGAACAGTGATTCAAATATGTATTCCACCTAAATCAGTCAAGAGATGGGACGTTTCCTTGCGTAAGCATCTAGGCTCTGCTATCCAGAGTCTTGAATTCTGGTTCTGCTACTGCTCCTTACTCACAGTATACATTTTATTTTTTTAATTTTTAAAAACATTTTTAATAATGTTTTGGATATAGTTTTTTACTATGCTATCCTGGCTGATCTCGAACTCCTAGCCTCAAGTGATCTTTCCACCTCAATCTCTAGAGGGGCTGGGATTATAGGTATGAGCCACAATGCCTGGCCCACAGTATTAATGGGAGAAATTGGTCTGGAATCTCTAAACCTCAGTTCTGACTACTTATGGAGTTTTAATTTTAAAAACAGTGAGGGGAAATAAAGTACCCATCTCACAGAATTATTGTTAGATTTCAAGGAGATAAATTGCCAAGGCCATTGTAGTGTTTGTTATATGGTAAGCACTCAATGAATTTATAATCTTTAAGGGGTGTGAATGTTGACTTTCATTTTAAAATAACATGAAATTGTCTCACCAGGATTCATATATAATAATGACTAACTCTAACTCACCGAAGCATACTCACAGAAGCAATGATGTACCAGAAGTGGATCCAAGCACGGATGATGAAAGGAAGTCCATTAACAGTAGAGAAAAAAAAATGATCTCTAGTTTGGACAGTGACAGAAGATAGGAAGGATATCTTAAAAAGTTGTTAGCATTGAGAAATCCTAGGAGACTATACAGGGAATAAAACATATAGAGCACAGCCTTGGACAAGATAGAAAGTTTCCTTAGAAATCCAGACAAGGAGGGAGATATTTGACCTCAGAGCAATCTATCTGCAGGCAAGTTTCAGAAGAAGTTCACATCAGGATTCCAAGCAAGTTTCTATAACCTGAATACAGAAATTACAAAAAGAAAGATAATGACCCCTCTTGGAGAATGGCAAATAGGTATCTAGGGCTGGAAGATAAACATTGGGATAGGCACATAGCATCACTCTATAAAGTAATGGCAAATTTAAACTTTAGAACAAGAAGTTTTGTTCGAATTGCACCTCTGTTATTCTCCTTTTTGTTTTTGTTTGTATTTATTTGGCAACATAAGCCTTTTGCACACATGTGCATGTGTATGTGTCTTTATTCTGCCAAATTGAAAGGTATCCATTAGGCTCTTAGTGGGGATTACAGAACAATAACTATAACTTTTACTATGTGAAAGATTGATTCGTCTTAGAAGTCCATGCTTTAATTGTTATGGGACAGTTTACTTTGAGTATGAGGTGTCCTGGTTTGTGTTCTGTTTACTTGTGCTATTTCCGTCTTGGTAAAAGGTATGAGGTCCAAGAGAGAATCTTAAATATTGGCTTGTAAATACCTGTGTCAAAAGTTTAAGAAGAGAAAACAAAGAAATACCATCACGAAATGGGACGAACTTTGAGCAAATTTTCCTACTGGAGAGATTTTAGTTAGCTGATGAGAAGCGATTGAGTTCTAGTGTTACATTAAACTACAGCATTGAAAGTTTAAAAAGAAGCTGGTTATCATCATGAGACTTAAAGTTTGTTTAGAAGTAAACATTTTAGGCCAGACGCAGTGGCTCACGCCTGTAATCCTAGTACTCTGGGAAGCTGAAGTAGGTGAATTGCCTGAGCTCAGGACTTCAAGACCAGCCTGAGAAAGACCGAGACTGTATCTCTAAAAGTAGTCGGGTGCTGTGGTGGGTACCCGTAGTTCTAGCTACTTGGGAGGCTAAGGCAAAAGGGTCATTTGAGTTCAAGTCTTTGAGGTTGCTGTGAGCTATGATGCCACTGCACTCTACCGAGGGTGACAAAGTGAAATTCTGTCTCAAAAATAAATAAATAGATACATAAATAAAAATAAAAATAGAAAAACTAGCCAGGCATTGTGGTGGATGTGGTAGTCCCAGCTGCTTAGGAGGCTGAGGGAAGAGGATCACTTGGACCCATGAGTTTGAGGTTTCTGTGAGCTATGACATGATGGCACTCTACCCAGAGCAACAGAGAAAGAGTGTGCCTAAAAAAAAACAAAAAAAAAGGAAAAAGAAATAAGTATTTTAGTCATGTTTGTGCTTAAGATTAAGATCCCAATTACCTTGAGCCATTGCTAATAGGCAAGCTTTTTTTTTTTTTGAGAAATCTTGTACCTAAATACCTAAATTTCATTTAAAAATCTAACCACTCAATAGTTGCTAATTAATAATGAATGAAAAATAAATGACTTTTAGTATCAATTTGCTCTTTAGATTTAATGGATATAAAGAGACATTCTAATCACTTCCTAACCTGTATTTTAATCGCAGTCTCAATCATTTCAGCAGTTGAAACTCCATTTAAGAGGGGAAACATGAACAAGCAGGGTTTTATATTTCTAATATGATTGATGAGAAGTTCAAAAAAGGAGGCTTTGAGACATTTAGTATGGTCTCATACACATTGCTTCATTTATTCTTCACTATAACATTTTTTAGTACATAAGACTTTCTCTACTTTATAGGTTAGTGGGTAAACAGAGACACAGAGAATTAGCTTAAGTCACTTGGTTTGTAAATGAAAGAACAAAATTTGTATTAATCTCAGTCCTTTGCTCTTGTCTACTAGACAGCCCTATGGATAATAAGAACTTATTGAAAAAGTGAGATTATTAAGTAACTGAACAGTTCCAAAATTCAGTAAACTTGGTTTAATAAAACTAATAAATAAGATTAGACAGAATTTTCCAGTACCAGCACTAGACTAGGAGTCTAGAAATCTGAGACACTATCACATTACCCAACATATTACCCTTGGTAAATACAGTAATCTCTGCTGACCTCAGTTTTCCTGTAAATGAGGAGGTGAGCTATACAAATTCCAAGGCACAAGCTCTGGTTAGCAGAAAATAAATATTTTATAGAACTGGAGTGACAAGCTTTCCACATGAAGGGCTCTGAGTTGACATCAAAGGCATTTTATGTGCGTCATCCTTTGGAAACCATGAGTTGTTCCAGTGCTGATCCCTGAATCCTCTTTCACTGGCTACTCAACTATTCCATAAATCTACATTTAATGTCCCACCACGATATGCATATTGTATAAGTGTAGGAATCTTCTCAGCCCTTTTTCTTTTCTCTTATGGAATTTCAGAGTTAATATAAAAATACCTTTAAATGATATCTTGATTGTGAAACAATCTGCTTTAATGGAGTTCCCTTAATACCTAATTATGTACGAAAAACAGCAGGAAACATGACATAATCACTGGTCGATAATCTGGACTTCTGATATTCTAATTGAAGTTTCTATAGTTATGTGCACAATCAAGAGTCAAGCTTGACTCTATTTTCAATTGCTCCATAGACTGTGATTATCAGAATGTGCTTGAGTTGTCAAATAAGGGATGACAAATATGTCATATACTGACCTCTGTTCTCCCACTTCTGCCTGTGTTAGGCAGGCATTATTAATGAATTGTGGCAAATAGGTGTTACAGTTTTCAGTACTCAATGAAGAACTTCAGGCTTCTTATTACTTATTGATTATGAACTGAAAAGTATTCGCCTTTATAGTCAAACAGGAAAAAAATAATAATAAACCAAATTGGACCAAGGCCACAAAATGGGACCAGAATTCTTTTCTTCATAAGAGGTATTTTTAACAAGCATGAAAAATGAGAAGGCATCAGACTCATCTTTTCCAAAGAACTGTATGGAATATTGAGGAAGTTATAGCAAGTGATGTACAGGAGCTAGGTACCTGTCCACAGCTTGATATGTGCTGTTGGTCTCATGTAAGCCACTGGGGACATTTTTCTTCCTTGTGGGAATTATAAACCTGGCACATACCAGGAGAGTCATAAAACCCCTGTCGCATCTTTAATCAATCATGACTAGTATATCTACCATACATTCTCCAAATTTAAAATAGAATAAAGTCACATAATAATCTTTCTCCCAGCAGCTAGACTGCTTTTTCAGCACAATGACCCACACTCTATGGCTGTATTAACAGATACGATCTGTTCTTTAATGGAGCTCAGCCATGGGGATTAGCTACCTGTAATGCAGTTTGGGCTGTCAAGCACTCTACCAAACCACTAACACATTACAAGTTATAGGCATCAATTCTCCCTAAGTGAAAAGGCATTTCACATTCAAAACACTTCAAACCTAATAACGGGAAATTATCATGATAGATCTCCTTCAGCTGCCAAAAGGTAAAGAGATGGAGAGAAAAAAAGACAGGCACCCAATCAAAAAATTCATATCAATTCTTTTTGATCTACCTGGGGCAGATTAAACCCAAGTAGTGGATAAGGCTGTCAAAAAAGATTGCTGGAGCTCAGCTGTGGATCAGAAGTGCTTCTGTTTCATGGCAGGAGGCAAATCCTAATTCAAGTAGAAACTAAGTCCAACAAAAAGGAGAGTCCAGTTTGCCTAGAGTTGGAGTGGTCAGGGCAGCCTGGGAAGGGAAAGTCACGTATATCACACTTAATTACACCAGAACAGGGAGAGCACCCTGGAGTTGCTGACCCAGAACAGAATCCTGGAAGAGACACCCAACTAGGCAGTGAGAAGCTGTAATGTTCTTTCTGTTCTATATGTCATATGACCCTCAGTTGGTGAGACACTTCAGTAACTATGAAACAAACCAATAGACAGAGGTGCTTACACTTCCTCACATTCAGGACTGCATGCTGAAATTAATTAAGGGCCATGCTGACGTTATTTCCATATGTCTCAATCACATTCATTCACTCATCCATTCATTGTTAAATTCACTTATTCTGTCAAGTATCCCATTCTGGTTGTATATTCATGGCTGCACCAGATAATATTGGGGAGGTCTAAGAGGATCTCAAGAAAAGCAAAGAAATACAAAACATACCTGAAAAAACAACCCCCCCCAAAATAAACCTGTATTTTCTTGTACCACTGCCATAGAGAACGTTAGTATTAAAACATCTTCTAGCTTAGGGTTAGCAAATAGGTTTCAGTTAGTTGGTTGATGAGTTGAGAGGCCTAATATATGTGTGGTGTGAAAGGGTGTTAGATTGATGAAAATGTTTGCAATGAAAAGAAAGAAGGGAACAGAGAACTCCTGCCCACTCTGCCGTCACTAACCTAATTGGATTCCCATTTTTAGTTGTCTTCCTTTTAAATATGTTTTTAAAAACCACCACCAATTTTAATAACCTACCATTTGATGTCTGGATGGCTTGAAAAAAACGATTAAACTATTTCTAATCCACTTCAGAATATTTAAAATTGAATGACAGTATAGTACCTTTATCTATTGTTTCTTTTCTATTTGTTAATTTATTTTTTCAACAAATATTTATTCAGCACCTTCCAGATACTTACAGGTCTCAGGAAAATAAGAGAATATTCAATAGACAAAATCTACACCATCACAGAGAGGGATTGATGGTGGTTGAAATAATCACTCCAATATATAATTTTTAAATATAGTTTAGGTAACTTGAATTCTAGGCAAGTTCTATAAAAAGCAAAAAAAAAAAAAAAAAAAAGACACAAATAATAAATAAATCATATTTAAAAAGGAACCCCTTGTTATCTGGGCAGATGCAGGTGGACATTGAAAAAGTATTCCTAGGGCAAATAATTGTTAAATAGATATGAAAGGTACATAGGCATTAACTTGGCAAAGAAGCTGAAACAAGGGCATGTGCAAGGGCCCTATGGCATGATGGTGTCTTTAAGAGGTAAAGACCGAGGCCAGAGAAGAAGGGCAAGGTGGCATGAATTGAGGAGCTGGATCACATAGGGCATCCTAGGTCATGTTAAGGATTTTTCTTTTTATTCTGATAATAGCAGAAAAGCATTAAAGATTTGTAAGCAGGTAAGAGGGCCAGGCAAGAGAGGGGGCAGCAGGAGACAGCATTGTTTGCTTATTTGTTTATTTCCAGCAGTGCAAGGGAAAAATGACAAAGTGGTATTGTTGTTAGCATTAGACCAATGATGTGGATTAAGGGTGAAAACTGATAGGAAAACTTATACCCATGGTTAGTCACAGAAGGACCAGGCTAATGATTTTTAAATATTTAAAAGAATATTTATTTATTCTTTACTTTGAGCAGGGCACTGTGATGTGCTATGAACCATCCAAATGTTGGTCTTAACTCTTACAAATCCCTATTGAGTATGTAGTCAGTACTGTAATCTCTAATTAATAAAAGAGAGGAGGGAGCCTCAAAAATACCCTGAGGTGCATCCCCTTTGCCCCAGCGAAAGGGACTGTGTTCCTTCATTGATACACTCATTCACCTTACCCCTGGCGGAAAGGACTGTGTTCATTCGTTTCCTGGACAAGGAACCCATACACCTATATATACCCTGAGACTAAAAGTCTAAAGGGGGAGACAGGGAAAGACTGGGAGAGAAACGGAGAGAGCTTTTCTCTCCCCACTTGAGTTCTCTCTCTCTACCAGGAGCATTAGCGTTTTCTGTATTCTTTTCTGTAAATAAATTCTGTCTTACCAATGGGGGGGAAAAAAAAAGAAAATATGTTCTAACTGATCAATGGGGATCATTGAGCATGAACAAGTCTTTCACTTCTTGGGAAAATAAACATTTACAAATATTTTTTACAAATTATTTTAAATAATTTTATTGTAATTTTAGAACTGTCCTCACTATATCTACTTTTTATGCTACTAACAATCAATTGCATCATTAATGGTGAATAAAGTGTATGCGATTATGGGGTTTATGGAGCCTAATATGTACCCCGCACTGTGCTTCTAATATCACAAAGACCTGAGTTGTCCCTATCTATTTGAGAAGCTTAAGAAAATTACTATGATATGCATCCCTAATATTTAATAAGTATTTCTATTGCATAATTAGTGCAACAATTAGAAACTTTCAGTTTATTCACTGAAATTTAAGTTTTATAACTGACAGCAATATATTATCTCTAGAAACATACTCAAAAAATTAAAACTGAATTGCACAATGAAAAAAAAAGTAGTTCAATTGATTAATATTTTGCTTATGGTTGGCAATTTTGTGTCTCAGTGAAGAAATCTTTTCTTATTCCATGATGCAAATACTTCAGCTCTATTTTATTACCCATATTTTACAGTTTTATATTCCAGTCTTCAGTGCTTCTCTGGAAGGCTGGTCTTGAGGCAAGACTGTTTTTTCTGGTATACCCTTTTTTTTTTTCAGTTACCTCCCCTCAGGCTCATTTTTTTAGTCTAGACTCTTGGGCATGCCTGCTTTGCCTCCCTATAACAGAAGCCCAGGCCTTAAGTTGCTTTGGGCTCAGTTGTTGTTAGTATTTTGGGCGCTCCACCGAGACTTCCCTTTCCTGAGACCAATGATGCCTCAAACTGTTAAGGCATACCATAGGTGTTGCAGTTGCCAAGTGAGTGTCCTCAAGATTTTTAGCCAGTCATCTGGAAGTAAACAACTATTGGGTATATTTATCTTGTTTATTTGTAAAAGCTCTTTAATTTATTAAGATTATTAACCTTCATTTTGTAATATAATAACTAATTTAAAAAATTGCTATAGGCTTTTAGATTTGATAAGACTATGCAATGTTATTACGTTTTAGTGTGTCATATAGAAAGCATTTCTTTATGTCTGTCCTTTTAGATCTCAGGAGACTTTCTCTGTCCTACTATATAGTAAACTACTACATAGATTTCATTTTTATATCCTATAGACTAATTTTTATATTTAAATCATTCATTTTTATGTTTGTCTCAGTATAATGAAAGAGAGGAGAATATTTTTGTGAAATAGGTAGACTGATTTTTTTTCTTTAAATATAAAAAGAAAATCTACTCTGAAATACCATCTTTATAGTTTATCCCATAGAGTCTCTTTAAGATTTCTGTTTGGTTGTGTGGTTCTTCTGTTTTTTTCTTTCATTTGTATAGCCACCTTCATACCTGGTATAGAAAATCTTCTCTGATTATTTAGTTTTTAATTTTTTTTCCGGGATTGGTATATATTTTTGTCATGTGAAAGAACTTTTAAAATTATTTTTGTCAAGTTCTGAAAAATTTAACTTGTATCTTGGTTCAAGTTATAATAAATTTATAAATCAGTTTAAAGGGAAATGTATAGTTTTAGTTTTACAATCTCAAGTGTTCCCACCCAAGAATATCTGTTTATTGTATATCTGTTCATTAATTCACACTTTCTTTTATGTATCTCAGTCACATTTTTCTTATAATGTCTCTCCAAATGTCTTGTAAAGTTATTAGACATCATTAGTTATGCTAATGTGTTAAATCTTCCTAGTTGTTCGGTAGTACATGAGTTCATGTTCATTGTAAATCACCAAACAATACAAACATATTTTAATTTGAAAGTGAAGGCCTCTTTCAACCAGTGTAACAGTATGTGCATATTTCCAGATATCTTTTTGTGTACACACACATGTGGTACATATGGGTATTTTTACTTCTGATTAAAATAGGAATGGGATATCTTATTCTGGAATTTACTTTTTTGTTAACCTGACAGTATACCTTGGGAATATTTTAGTAACAGTTCATCCAGCTTTACTCTATTTTTAAAATCATTGCACAAATTTCTAATATATGAATATATCAAAATTTATTAAACCATTCTTCCATGAGGTCCATGTGAGTTGTTTCTATTTTTTAGTTCAAGATAGCAGCAAAACAAATATCCAATTACAAGCATGTTTGTGCTTATGTGCAAGCTTTTTCTAAACTAAATTTTTAGGAAAGTAATTGTTGAAATATATCAAAAGATATGTTAAATTGGAAGTTATATCTAAAAGTGATTGCTAATGTATAATCTCACTGGCAGTTTTTTGGCACATTGCTTAATACTACATTTGCAACTGACCAAACTTTGTTAATATACTGATATATCTTCCATTTACTAATTATTAATGAGGTTGAACACTTTTTACATATTTTTGGCTATGCACATATTTTCTGTTTGTAATCTCTACAGGTCATTATGGTTCTTTACTAATATATTGTTTCCTCGTTAACTTTTAGAAGGTCTTTATATATTATAGGTATGAATTTTCTCCCAATTAAGTGGGAAATAAATCTTTTCTTCCACCTCTATTCCTATGTTTATGGTATATTCTGTTTTACAGAAGTTTCAAGATTTATGTTGTAAAATTTATGTTCATAAGAGAGGCTGGCGGCATAGTTTATTGTGCTGTGTTGCTATAATGCTTCAGTTTTAGTGGGAGGTATCATTTTTCAACTATGTTTTTTTGTGTGTCATCAATCTCTTCATTTATGTTATAAAGTCTTTTCATATTCTTTGATTTTGGAGAAAAGGCAATATTTTCCTTTTTGGAGTGTTTGTGGACATATGTCATCACTTGCAGTCGCTCAGAAAATGTTAAGCAGGGACCATCCACTGTGTCTTTCTACCTTAGCTCCTGCAGTGGAGACTATTGTGTGTTTTACCTCAAAGCCTTTTTTTCTGTTCAATTAATAGAGTTTTAAAACTCTGTAGTTCAAAACTATTTATTTACATTAGAATAACCGACATTGCTTTGAAGAAGCTTGATTAGAATGAAGAAGGAAGACTTTTCCTAGAATTTCAATGTATCATCTTTATGTTCTTTTTCTTCTACCTCTATTAGTACATCCCTAAAAGTGAATTATTCATCTCTGTGGCTGATGTCTGCCTTTACTATGATTCCTCAGTTGAGGTTTTCATGGTGCTTTACCAGAATGTTCTTTATATATGCTGCTCAACACTACACTGCCTTCTTTAGAAAAGGAAGTGGTTTTGACTTCTTTTGCTCTTGTGCAATCTGTACTATTTAAAATTGGTAATTATATAAGTAATTTACTTCAGTTTTACCCCTCATGATTTTGTAATTTTTATCTCTATTTAATTATTCGATTTTTTTCATTTTTCTGATAAAAGTTTAAAAGATTGATTTTTTAGTTTTTCCTCTTAATTTAATTTTGTAAAATGTATTTGCCATCTTTGTACTCATACTTTTGCTCAGCAAACTAGTTGTACCTGGTACATGATCTCTTTATACTTCAAGGTGCTAAATAAACCAGAAACTAGAATAAGTGGAGGCAGTTATCATTAAAGGAGATGTCTGTAACAGCATGTAGAATAAAATAGCAATGATAAATCTTTAAGACACTTGAAGTTAGAAAAAATAAAATTCTACATAAACTTTCTGCTACCCGGGAAACTTTTATTTTAATTTTTAGTTTGTTGTGTTGTGAACAAAGATTTTTCTCAAAACTATGTCCTTTGTTTTTGTTGTTGAAATAGAGCCATACTTTGTCACTGTCATCAGGAAGCTTGATAAATCAAGGACGTGCCCTTCACAAACAGGACTTTGTATAGTTTGAGCTTTCCTGTTTTTAAATATCATTACTCATCTTATTCATTATAATAAACACACATATTTGAAGTCCTATTTTAATTGTGTATGATATAGCTACTTTGTTAGAATTAGACTGTGTTAACAAAACCTAATGAAATGGATACAAATTCAATCTCTAAACCTAAGAAAAATGTTATTTTAAGTTAGCAGGTGTTTATTGAAGAAAAATCTTGCCATAATTGGTATAGGAGAGCTCAAAGACATGGCTTTTATTGAAAGGAATTTGTAATCAGGCTAGCAAGAAACACATATAACAAAGTTTATATGACAAACATATAAAGCAACATATATAACAGTGATGACTCAATGCTGGCTTTTATAAGAAATTTCCAGTTTTAACCTCAATTTTCTTTTTTTCAAGGTTAATATAAATGATGTCTTTATAAAATGAACTGCACAGTAGCGATTGGTTCAGAATTCAGAAAATAAATTGCTTCAGACCATGTCAAAAGCAATCAATTTTCAATTCTAGGGTAATAGCTTCTGTTTAATTTTTTTTTCCATTTTAGACATATTTTTGTTTTCTCTACCGACAAAAATAGTTACTTTAACTTTATATGACTTCTTAGAACATTGGTTGTTAATCTTTTTGAGGTCTTAGACCTCTTGAAAATCTGATACACCTTTTATGAACTTTTCCTCAGAAAAATGTATAAGTGCATATATGTTTACAACACAGTTTTGCACAAAATATTAGAGTGTTCATGGAAGCCTAAATTTAGTGACTGAGGTTTCTGTGAATCACATTTTAAATGTTTCTGTTATATAAATGCTTTCTCATGCTATTTATATTGTGATATTGCTGTGGGCACTTGTAAGTTTAGGAGCATGTATATAGGCACATCCATGTACTTACGTCTGTTATGTAGGATACGCTGATTGTCGTTGCCATTCATTTGAGTGGCATTTATCCAAATGTTTCCTTTTAAAATATAAAGATATTATTATTAATAGTTGCAAAGATATAATGATAATAGCTATATAAAACAAAATATTATACCTGTTAATAGATGCAATAAAATGTACCAGATTGGTTTAATACATCTTCACTCTGTCTTTCTGCCTTCTACCACAGTCTCTCCTAAGACTGTACAGACTAATGTGCAGTGAACAGTGTTTTCACTGTAATATATTGTTATATGAAAATGATCCCTAACTGGCTCCCATATTATATGATATATGAAAATGATCCCTAACTGGTTCCAGGCATAACACCTACCTTTAAACAACAGCATGGAGGCTATCTATGATAAAACAAACAAATAAACAAACAAACAGACAAAAATCCTAAGAAAAGAGTTGAAGTTTCTTCTCTGAAACACCATTTCGTGTACCATTTAGTTGAGTCATGACTCATAGTTACAGTTGCAAGAAGCAAAATGGCACCACAAACAGTGAGGTCCATTAGAAACATAGGACATTATAGGTTAGGCATATGAAAAAGTTGTGAAGGGACTATTTCACTGAGAATTTATAAAAGGCATTATGTGTGCTTCTGCTGCTTACTTATAGCATAGCATAAGTCAATGATTATTTTGTTTTAAGCAACTATTTTATTTCATTTTGTCATAAGATTTTTCACTAATGATTTTTAAGAATGCACATTAAATTTTATTTTATTTTATTTTATTTTTTTAAATTTTTTTATTGAATCATAGCTGTGTACAATAATTCAATCATGGGGTACTGTGTTGTGGCTTCAGATACAATCGGAGATATTTTCATCAGCCTGATTGCGATGACATTCAAGAGACTTTCTCATTACTTTGTGAGAACATTTTTGATCCGTATTTAGAAGTTTTCTCCTAACCCTTCAAATATGCACTACAGGTGTGATCCTGCCCTTTATCCTCTCCCTCCTCTTCCCTCCCTCTCCCTTTTCCCTATCTTCTTGTGCAATAAGTGGGTTGTAGCCTACACTTGAAAGATACAAATTTGCCTCATATTAGGGATGTATACATTGGATACTTTTTCTTTCATTCTAGAGACACTTTGCTAAGGAGAACCTGATCCAGCTCTATCCATGTAAATATGAAAGAAGAAAAGTCACCATCTTTCTTTAAGGCTGCATAATATTCCATGGTATACATGTACCAAAGTTTATTGATCCATTCGTGTGTCGATGGGCTCTTGGGCTTCTTCCATGACTTAGCAATTATGAATTGGGCTGCAATAAACAATCTGGTACAGATATATTTGTTGTAATGTGTTTTTTGGTCATCTGGGTATATACCCAGTAGAGGAATTATAGGGTCAAATGGCAAGTCTATTTTTAGATCTCTGAGTATTCTCCAAACG
>CAUYRH010046450.1:0-11536 GCA_963574655.1 Perodicticus potto
TACATTGCTGGTGGGAATGCAAACTAATATATTCCTTTTGGAAGGATGTTTGGAAAATATTTAGAGATCTAAAAATAGATCTGCCATTCGATCCTATAATTCCTTTACTAGATATATATCCAGAAGACCAAAAATCACATCACAATAAAGATATCTGTACCAGAATGTTTATTGCAGCCCAATTCATAAATGCTAAGTCGTGGAAGAAGCCCAAGTGCCCATCAACTCACGAATGGATTAATAAACTGTGGTACGTGTATACCATGGAATACTATGCAGCCTTAAAGAAAGATGGAGACTTTACCTCTTTCATGTTTACATGGATGGAGCTGGAACATATTTTTCTTAGCAAAGTATCTCAAGAATGGAAGAAAAAATAGCCAATGTACTCAGCCCTACTATGAAGCTAATTTACAGCTTTCATATGAAGGCTAAAACCCAATTATAGCACAAGGATATGGGGAAAAGGGCAAGGGAGAGGAGGGGAGAGGGGAGGATGGGTATGGTTGGAGGGAGGGCGATTGGTGGGATCACACCTACAGTGCATCTTAGAAGGGTACAGGTGTAAGTTACTAAATGCAGAATATAAATGTCTTCATATAGTGATTAATAAAATACCATGAAGGTTATGTTAAACAGTTTGATGAAAATATTTCAGATTGTATATGAAGTCAGCACACTGTGCCCCATGATTGCACTAATGTACACAATTATGATTTAATAAAAATAAAAATATAGAACACATCCCTAAAAAAAAAAAGTCAATAAAATTGACCTAGAAGAATGAAAGCTAAGGTGATTAAGGATCCTGGTAGACAACTGGCAATACGAGTGCAGGACCTGCGCAGTGCCTGCGGCTCAGTGGGCAGGGCACCAGCACCATATACCCAGGGTGACAGGTTCAAATCTGTCTCCTGCCAAACTGCAAACAAAAAATAGCTGGGTGTTGTGGCAGGCACCTATAGTCTCAGCTACTTGGGAAGCTGAAACAAGAGAATTGCCTAAGCCCAGGAGTTGGAGGTTGCTGTGAGCTGTGACGCCACAGCATTCTACCAGGGGCAACAAAGTGAGACTCTGTCTCCAAAAAAAAAAAAAAGAAAAAATTGCAGGACCTGAAAATTGGACCTGGGCTGCAACTTAATAGATGCATAACCTTGAATAAATTATTTAACTATGGTTTTAAAATTATGGTTACTTCATTTAATACACTGTAGCACAAGGTTGTAAGGAGTAAATGAAATGTTCTATGTATATATGTAAATGAAAAAAAGACTTGGATTAGATTCAAATGGAGGAAGAGGGTGGAATTAATGGTTTACATAACCAAGTGTAGGAAGGAAAGCATTGAGTTGGTTTTAGAGAATGCCAGAAATAAGGGCCACTTGGATACACAAACCCTGCTAAACTCCCTCTTTCCATTTCTTTTCCCTGCTTTTTTTTTTCTGCACATGTATCTCCTTGAGATAAAAGTTGTGGTTATTGATATACCTAGGCTCACATATTTATAGCTTTGTGATTAGAGAGGAAAAAAATCACCTTTCTTTCATTTGGACTGAAAAATAATAATGGAAATATAAAAGTGTTCCAATTGCTGGGGCATTTTGACAAATTCTGAACTTGCGTGTGTGTGTGTGTGTGTGTGTGTGTGTGTCTGTGTGTGTGTGTGGTGAAGGGCATGGATTACGAGGCTCCATGATTATGCCTTTCTGCCGGGTCCTGGAGTTTAAAGACTGGCACCCCCGCTATAAACACACAATTAGGTAAGCACTTTTCACACGAAAGGCTGGGAGACAGGGACACAGGAGCCTTATCAATAAGAACCCGTACAGCAGGTGAAGGGCTAGTGGCTGGCTGGGCGGGAGGAGGGGCGTGGGGGAGGGCGGGAGCGCTCCATAAACAAAGGGCTCCTCCTGTCGCTTTGTGGTTGTTATTAACATTAGTAGTATTATCCTCTGTGTCTTTTCTGAAATACATCTAGGGTCCCTTCTACCATAGCCCTATAATGCAAGGAAAAATGGCTGCCAACACCAGGGAGGCAAAACTGCCAAGTAGGTGGAGTTTGTCTTCTCCAGTTTCTCTTGGTTCTCTTGTCTGTGAAGGGCCATGCGACTGGGCTCGCCTTCCTTTAGATATGTGTATCCAAAGCTCCAGAATGACTTCTCCCCGCATCATAGCTGATAAAACCGTCCACATTTAAATATGATTGATCATGGATAAGATTGCTTTCTATTGAAGAGAGAAGTGTATAAATCTCAATGGATCTTTGGCTGCGGTCAGCAGAGGGAGTGGGCATTCTTCCGGTCTTTTGCCCAAGGGGTGCATTCTCCCTCCCCACAAAACTGCCAATTCCTCTACCCACATTTTGCCTTCATTCCCTTAGTCCTCCTACCACACCCTCAAAGGGTCTATATCTTAGAACCCATTTTCTGAAAGGTAAATACACACTACATAGGAAATATATTTTTTTCTGGAGCTGTGAAAAGCACGTATAATATAAACAAGTCCTACATAAATAAGCAAAGTATATTAAATTCTAATATTATACATAAGTAGTCCAAAATGCCTATATTTTAGGGGATAATAGAGATAAAGTGCCATGTTTCATACTGGAACCAAAACCAGACCATTCCTCTCTCCAGAGATGGTCACATCTTCTGGGTAGCAATATTGTGCTTCAGAAGCTACAAAGACGTCACAGCTATGGAACTGTCTTTGAAGAGTTTAATAATTAAAAATACTAGAGAGGAAATACATTTTCCTTTCAAAAAAAAGGGAAATAACACTGAGGGCGAAAGAAGAAAGGGATATAGCTAGGGAAGACTCTATGTAACAATTATGTCAGTTATAAACCAGTGGTGAAAACCAGGAATTTCATTGCAATAAATAGAAATTTAAAATAGGCTAGTTGCTGTTTTTTGTTTGTTTGTTTTTTGTATATTGATAATCCAACAAAGAAACATTCGGTTTTTTAAAATTTTTTATTAAATCATAACTGTGTACATTAATGCATTTATGGGGTACTCTGTGCTGATTTGATATACAATGTGGAATGCTTACATCTAGGTAAGATTCCTGCTTATATTGCTAGGGAGTATCTTCCTTTATCTAACTTATTTTTCAGTATTTCTTCATGGCTTTTTAAAATTTCCCTAAGCTGACTAATAATTTATTAGCTTTTAGTAGGCTAAGTCATAGATCCCAGGAAGGAGATACCTACAGAACGCTGGGAAGGTTAGCTGATGTGAGATACTCACTCAAAAGCACTGTCTCATGAACTCCTAGAGGCTCCTTCGAACACTATATATAAATAAATCTTGTGGGAACAAGGAAAACCTGCTATGGGTTAAAAGCTGTTTGTAACTTCTATTTCTTTGAATTAAAGCTTCAATTGTCAAAAGATCTCTAACTTACAGGCTTTCTGGCTTCTGAGTTTGGATAAGGATCAATAAGAGAATTGACTATTTCTGCTACCATCTTGAGCCTATTTGGGGTAGCTTTTTTCGAAAAAATGAAATCTCACTGTGTCAGGTCTAGAGGGTACCATCGCTTACAAGGGAAAGTTTGAGGAGTCAAAGAACAAAAGCAGTCAAGCCTCTTTTCAATGATTTTTTCCATGTCTGGTGTCCTTGGCCAGATTCTTTGGCTGCAAAGTTCGGTGCAGCTACTTCTGCATTTTCATTCTTGTTTTTGAGCTGTGTTCTTGTTTTGTTTGACTTGTACTATGTCTAAGTAGATACCACCTGATATCTATTTTGAATTGTAGCGTAGAAATATCACTTGTTGTCTCAGGGGACTTCATCTTTTGGAGAAAATTTGAATTATCTCATCTGTGTTTGTTGTGGTGATGGACCTGATGGGAGACTGTCATTGTTGAGGAGTGAAGATATAATCCGTTTTCTTCCACCTGGTGATAATCACCGGATTTATAATTTTTGACATTTGTACAGAAACCTACAGTTTTCAAACAACTTTTATATGTAGTTTTATTTTAGTCCCATTCTGATCTCCATTCCTGTTTGATATTTTTCCCTTTTTTCTTTCTTTGTGAGGAAAAGGCTTGGGGTGGGGGGAGCAGTTGTAGAACATAGATTAAGTAATATAAAAATGCTTTGTAGTTTCTTTGACAGAAATTCTCCCTGACATAAGGACAGTGGATTTACTTCACGAGACTCTGCTGCAGTCCAGCATCAAAGACTTTAATAACTCACACCAAAAAAATAATATGACTCAGCTGCTCACTAGTTATCAAAGGGATATGCTGGAAGTTGATGTGGTGAATATAGTTTACTGTGCCTTTCAAGAAGTCTTCAATAAAATATGTTTATAACCCATGTGCAAAATTTCCTGAATAGAAACATGTTTATGGATAATGTAGTCTAGTTTGTGTGCTCCAAGACAGCTTAATAAGGCTTAAATTTACATAGTTTGATAGAGGGGCTCCAGAATTTAACATATGGCTTTGTGTTTTTCTCATACTATTTCTTAAAATACAGTCGTTATTATGGTAATGACTTTTGCATATTTTTACATCAAAATTTTAACTTGGCGAGATCAATATGAAATAATCAGCAAAATATATATGAAAATAATTATTTTTTAAAAATTTCCTTAAAGACAAGTTCTTACTGTGTTTCCCTGGCTGGACTTGTATGTGGACTGAAGTGATCCTCTGGCCTCAGCCTCCTGAGTAGGTGGGAATACAAATACAGACATATGCTACCATGTCTGGCGAAAAGCATGATTTCTTATAATCCAAAATTGGTGAAAAATTTAATGTGACAATAACTTTTGAGGAGTGTGTAGAGCAAAGACAGCTTTCACACACTTTAGATATAAAGATAAATTGGTCACTATTGACTGAAATTTTACGATATTTACGTATTTAGGAAAATGGAAGACACATGCCTTCCGTGTCCCAGTTTATTCCTCTTGTGGGCTCCAAGGAATACAACAAAGAAGGAAGTAAATACAAGTTTTTGTGGTGCCATTGATTTCAGTGGTAAGTATTAGAACCAGTGAGATTATGTATGTGCACGCACACAGACACACAATGGAATACTACTCAGCAGTAAAAACAGATGAGCCAGAGCTACATGGATTAACAAAGATGAAACTTGCAAGCACGATTTTGAAGGAAAAAGAAGAAAGAAGGCTGTGAAAAGAATTCAGATGGTCTGGGCGGTGCCTGTGGCTCAGCGAGTAGGCCGCTGACCCCATATACCGAGGGTGGCGGGTTCAAACCCGGCCCCGGCAGAATTGCATCAAAAAATAGCTGGGCGTTGTGGCGGGTGCCTGTAGTCCCAGTTACTCGGGAGGCTGAGGCAGGAGAATCGTAAGAGCCCATGAGTTGGAGGTTGCTGTGAGCTGTGTGACACCACAGCACTCTACCGAGGGCGATAAAGTGAGACTCTGTCTCTACAAAAAAAAAAAAAAAAAGAATTCAGATGGTCTGATGCCACTAATGTTAAAATATATCAAAAAATATTGTGTATATTAGTGATATAAAATTGTTATATAAATTTCTGTTTATGCATTTCTGTAAATAAATGCATAAAAATGATAAATTAGAATTTCACAAAAGCAATTACCTCTAGAAGGGTGGACTTGGAAGGGGAAGTGATAGGAAAATAATATCCACAAACTCAGTTAGTTTTGTAGTGTTTCATTGATGAAGAAAAGGAGAGGTTACACAGGGATTTGCTGTTTTTCAATAAATGTTTTCATATAGCCTAACTATTGCTTAATTGTTTTAAAAATTTAAATGAAAGTGGTGTGTAGAAATTTTCAGTCAATATTTGCATATTCTTTTCTATTCATTGGCATTTATCACAGAGGAGAAGTGCACATTGGATAAATCATATATCTAGAATCAAGTATGTAAATATCATAGTGTGTGTCATTTGTTGCAGCTAAAGCATTAAGTGCATTTTTAAATGATTATTTTAACCTCAGCTATTTTCTAAGTGAAAGGTTTAAACATGAAACAAAATATTTAAAAATTTTACATGGTATTGAGTTCAGTGATATTTTGTAGGAAAAGTGATAAGATTTGGAATGTTACTACCATTTACATTTTTTGAAATAAAAATAATCAGATTTAAACATTAATACTTAATGGGTATTACATTATAAGAGCTCTTGCTCTTGGGCTTCAGACCCTTTATGCATATATGCCATGTTGCCTCATGAGCAGTAACAAAACTAAGCCTTAAAGCTCAGAATTGGGAGGCCCATGGACTGCACAGTCGTACAGAACCTAGCAGGGGAAGAAAAGGCTAATCCACAGTGCTTTCCTTTCCAAAGTTCTGCTGGGTGGGGTGGGGACTCTGGGAAAAGTGACTAGTGCTGCTCAAGCCATTCTTGTGTGCCCTGCATCCCTGCCATCTATCTGAATAAAAGTGTTTGTCTCAAGCCCATTTGGGGCCTATTTAGGGCCCAATATATGCTCTTCTCCAAATAGCTTGGGACTCCTGCTCATTAGAAAACTGAATAGTACATGTGCAGCATTGACCACATATACCCAGGCTAGTGGGTTTGAACCTGGCCTGGGCCAGCTAAACCTCAATGACAACTGCAACCAAAAAATAGCCAGGGTGTTGTGGTGGGAGCCTGTAGTCCCACCTACTTGGGAGGCTGAGGCAAGAGAATCGCTTAAGCCCTAAAGTTTGATGTTGCTGTGAGCTATGATGTCACAGCACTCTACCGAGGGTGACATAGTAAGAACCTGTCTCAAAAAACAAACAAACAAACAAACTAAATCAATAGTATGAAAAGACTATAGTTTGGCTCAGCCGAAATCTGCTTCTCTGTATTAAAGTAAAAGGACAGATCTTTTCCCTGGAAGTGCAATAGAATTCAGTAAGAGGGGTAATCCCATACTATGCTTATTTTTAATAATTACAGCACAACACTGGATAATTTCACTTGAATGTCCCCCGAAAAATTTCAAAAATACATTTTCCCAGTTGAACTAAACATCTTCCTCTCCAATCAGTTCATCCCTTTTGTTTTCTCTTCTGGAATGGCCCAATTGCCCAGCATGTTATCTTTAAGTAGGATGAATACTAGCCTTAAATTTGTTCTTTTTCTCTCTCTATCCATATGCTTCAGTTATAAGTTCTATTGACTCTTCACTCTAGATATCTTTTATATCTTTCCAAACCATTGCACAACCCTAGCTCAGAGTGCCAACTTTCTTCATCTTAACCAATGTAAGCACCTCACTGCTCACTTCCCTGCCTGTGGTTTTGCTGCTCTGATCTAAACTCTTTATTATAGATCTTTCTGAAATAAAGATTTGAAAACATAACTCCAGAGAAATAAGTTCTAGTGTTCTATAGTACTATAGGGTGAGTAAGGGCAACAATAATTTAGTACATACAGTAGGACCTCTGTAAGTTGACTGTGAAAGGGACTGTAACAGGCTGGTCAACATTCAGAGGCAGGCAATATAAAGAACTAGGTCAGCATAATGATACATACATGTGGAGCATGTCCAGTCTATGAAAATTAGGTCAACTTAGGCAGCGCCTGTGGCTCAAAGGAGTAGTGCACTAGCTCCATATACTGGAGGTGGGAGGTTCAAACCTGGCCCTAGCCAAAAACTGAAAAAAAAAGAAAGAAAATTAGGTAAATTTAAGGAGATGGTCATTGTAGGGAGGTGGTCAGCTATGGAGGTTCTACTGTATTTTTAAATAGCTAGAAGAGAGGATTTTGAATGCTCCCAACACAAAACAATGTTCAAAAGGGTCTGAGGTGATGGCTATCCTATATACCCTGATTTGATCATTACATAGGTCATATGATGATACCTGTTATATACGTGTATCAAAATGCCAGTCTGTATCCCATGAATATGTACAATTATTACATGTTAATTAAAAATAAAAGGAAAAATAACCCCCCCAACTCTAATGATGATACCTAACCTCTTTAATATTAGAGTTCAGAAGGCCGTCAAAATTTCTTTTTCTTTTCGACACCCCATTTTTATTCCTCAATTACCTAGCTAAGTTTGGCTCACCCTTTAAGGTTTTGGGCATTTGCCATTTTGTTTTCTTTGGATATTTGTTGAGCCCTTAAACTCAGTTTGGAACTTTGCTGAATGCTCTAGCCATGTTGCCTGCACTTCTATTGTCATACTCGACAATTTTCTAACCATGCATCTTTGAGGACAGAAACTATGCTAATATTGTGTTCATCAGTTTATCTAAACATCTGTTAAATGAATATAGGAATAATTTGGCACAGTTAGTTTTCTGTTGACGGTGTCCTCCAAAAAACGTTTTTATCTAGTTACAATTCATTTCTTTTCAGATCTCTAAAATCATGTTCCCTTTCATTTTTTGTCCTTCATATATGTTTTTCCCCTGCTAAGCATCCGTGAACTCTGAGCATGTGCTCCTATGACATGGTTTTCCTATTCCAGCACTTAAATTGTATGGCAAGTTCTAATGCACAAGTCTCTAGCCTCTGTGAACATTTTCTCCATGTGCATGGGAACTTTATCTTTCCTTGTTAAATTTCCAGCATCTGGCAGAGAACCAGCCTGTGTTATGCACTTAATATATTTTTGTGATTGTAATAAATGAAAGAGGGAGGAAATAAATTAATATACAGATATATGGAGGGAATGTCTATAAGATAAAAAAGTATAATGAAAAGATATCTACAATATGATGAAAATGACGAAAGATCTACAGAGAAGGAAAAGTCCAAAAAAAGTTTTAAAGGCATATTTATGATTTTCTTTGTGATGTTTGTTAAGAGAATATTCTGGAATTATCTGGACAAAAAAGATGAGAAATCAAATTCTACATTTGTAGATTTCAATTTTATTTTCTTTTCCTCCTAGGTGCATGAGTTTGAGAAGATTATATCTGCCCTTAGCTTGTGTCAACAAGCAGAGTTAGACAACAGACAACCCTTTTGTCAAACAGAAAGGTACAAACATAGTAAATTGCACAAGCAGAACTGACGTTCCTTCAGGCTGATACACTTAATAAAGGACACGTGTGAATTCAGCCAAGTGTTCAACATGTCTGTACAGTTCATCCATGTGAACCTCACTTAAAATATTTTTGTACAAGTCTGGGAGTTATTTGCCTCTAGGCTCTTCAAAGAACAATCTGAAAATAAGAATCTTCTATTCACATATGATCTCCCCAAATCTTGACATCTCAAGAGCTGCCTTGTTTTATACCTGGAGGGATAATCCAGAAGCCAGAGTGACCTTACCTGCTCAAGAACATGAATAATGTCAATAGACAGATCCAGATAAAGGTTTTCCAGCTTGTTGTTATAGTATCTTTGTCCTAAGGTACTTTAATATTTTAAAAAATGTGGTTATAAATATGTCATCTTGGATATGAGTTCTTATTCAAGTTGATTCAAGATAGATTTAAATACACTTTCTGATCTCTTGGTCTCCTCAGCCAATATAGTACCAATTATTCGGCAGGCCACAACTCTGTCTTTCTCCGAGCCTTATATCATGTACTAGATTAAGTTAGTTAAGCCTAGTGTAAATGTAAAGTATTCCTCTTTTTCAGAATCACACCTATTGATAACCATTTGTTACAAATATTAAGAGGTTTTTGCCAAAAATATCTATTTTTAACCACTTGAAATATTTTGAAATGATTTATTTCTCCAGCGGAGGAATGCAGAAGTTTAAGTGAACTTAGAAAGCAATGTGGCATTTTAAATGGGTACATTCCTTCTTTCATGATTTAGGTGGTTTTTAGATAGAATGTTGGTCATCACAGGGAGGAAAAGACACTGAATTTTATTTTTAATTAGAAAAAATTAAGTTCTAATTCTCCCCACACCTTGTCCTTGGGGAAATCACTTCATGCAGTCTGTCCTATTCTTAAAACACTGTACCCCATGATTGAATTATTGTACACAGCTATGATTCAATAAAAGAAAACCTTTAAAATGGGGACAATGATATCTGTTCTCCCTATCTTGAAGGATGAATGGAAGGATAGGTAAATTAGTATAGGTGAAAGTAGGGCTTGGCAAGTAGCTAAGCCCTATATGAATTTGAAGGCAGACATGATGTTAGCTATGTAAACAATATCTTGTTTGGATTTCTTTATCTGGATTTTTTACTTTGCCAACTTGATCCAGCCTAAGCTGTAATTAACCTAGACCTGGAAAATAAGCCACTCAACAAAGTAGCAATGTATTCCAGGCCTTTAGTGGTCAGAAATAGCTGCCATCTGGGTAATTCCAAAACATTCACACCCCCTTCTTGGACTTGCCAGAAATAGGTTACCTTGGATTCCTGTTCACCCACCATCTTTGTGGGGGACAGAATGAAATACATATGGGACTAATTTATTTTAGGATTCTATGGGTGTCTACTTCGAGACATCAAGCATCCTTCTAAAAATCGCTTGCATCCTTATGTGGCTTTATAAAATGTGTGTGCGTACATGTATATGGTGGATGTCATGCCCATTTTTCTAGTAAGGAAACCAGATACAGACTGCTCTAAGATCACAAATCAAATGTTTGTTTTTGTTGTAGATAACATCGTGGAAAATGGAGGGAGAATTAGAATTCAAATTCCTAAATTAACATAGTTTTCCATCCCACACTGTGTTATAGCTTTATGACTGCTATATTTTGACACATTCTTCCTACAGCTGTGTCCTCTACCTGTCTTATCAAATGCCTTTCCTTCTCTAACACCTACTTGCCAGCAGCATAAACATTACCTTCTCAGAGAAGCATTCCCACGTGTGGCTTGTTGTACCTGTACTCAGTCCTCTACAAAAGCATTGATCACATACCGCTGCCTCTTTGTTTTCTTCTCCTTCACCCACTGGTCTGTGAAAGGCTTGATGGTGCAGAGAACAATATGGATAGTGCATAAATAAATGAAGTTTCCATTTATGAGAAATAACATAGATCTGATTCTAAAGACCTGCTAAATTGCAGAAACATCTGGTTGACTCTTTATGGAGCTAAGATTTTAGTTTCTTTTCCCAACATTTGGGGACACTTATCTCAAATTTGTACATACTCACTGCTGTCTTCAGAAATCATTTTAACATAGGCAAGAGAGGGGTTTTAAAAAGCTTTAGCTTGGTTATCGTTTACCTTTACCTGTGCTATTTAAATTGGTTCTTAAGTCATGATTCAGCTGGATAGTCATTCCTCTTTGTTTTCTTGAGGCTCAACCCCCAACTTCAGTATTGCTCCCAAAACCTGACTTCTGTATTCTTACGCTAAAATCTTGGTCTTGGGCTCGGCGCCTGTGGCTCAACAGGCTAAGGCACCAGCCACGGACACCTGGGCTGGTGGGTTCAAATCCAGCCCGGGCCTGCCAAACAACAATGACGGCTGCAACAAAAAATGGCCGGGTGTTGTGGCGAGTGCCTGTAGTCCCAGCTATTTGGGAGGCAGAGGCAGGAGACTCACTTGAGCCCAGGAATTGGAGGTTGCTGTGAGCTGTGATGCTACAGCACTCTACCCAGGGTGACAGCTTGAGGCTCTGTCTCAAAAAAAAAAAAAAAAAAAAAAA
>CAUYRH010046454.1:0-14823 GCA_963574655.1 Perodicticus potto
GCCCACCAGAGGCTCCAATACCCAAAAAAGCTGGACAACTGCTGAGGAGACACCTGTGCCTTAGTGTCTCCTTCACTTTACACTTGGGACTAAATGTGGAACCCCCATTTCCTATGCCTAGGTCAGTTTCTTGTGAATTTCCTAGGCCTGAATTCCATGGACGGACTGTGTCCATTCATTGATACACTCATTCACCTTCCCCCCGGTGGAAGGGACTGTATTCATTTGTTTCCTGGCCAAGGAACCCACTCACCTATATATACCCTGAGGCTAGAGGCCTAGAGGAGGAGACGGGGAAAGACAGGGAGAGGTATGGAGAGAGCATCTCTCTCCCCACTTGAAATCTCTCCCTCTACCAGGAGCTTTAGTGTTTTCTGTATTCTTTTCTGTAAATCAATTCTGTCTTACCACGGAGGGGTGGGGGGGAGAAATAATGTAATGAAGAATAATAAAATACATATATTTACAAAAAAAAAAAATGGAAAGTGAAAAATGAAAAGAGGAGGAATGATGGGCAAGGACGTAGTCTGGGAAGAGGTCGCATCCTAACCCTGCTAAGCCAAGATTGAGTTGGAGGGGGCAGGAGGAAAGGGTGGGAACTCCTCTTAAGCTATAAATTCAGGGCCAGGGCCAAGGTCCCTTCTTGCAAAACCTTTAGCTACCCCTGGTTGAACGGGGTCCCTGGATTCTTCACCCACAGAACCCCTCTGGGGATATATTCCAAGGCAAAGGAAGCAAGGTAAAGTCTCCCAGTCTATGGACCCTGTGAGGAAGGAAGGCAGCCACCCAGGACCAAATGAAACGCACAGTGTGCAAGGACACCGAAGCCCCTGCTAACCTCCATGCTCCCCAGTGCTCTCCTCCCCACCCTCCCACCCAGCCCCAGCCCCATCACCTCCAGGAAGAAACGGGGGCTCTCAGGCTGCGTGGTAAGAGCCCCAATGGCAAACACAGAAGGAAAGGCGCAGACGAGGACAAAGACCCTCCAGCTGTGGAACTGGTAAGCAGAACCCATCTGAAAACTCCACCCTGGCAGAGACAGAGTCACAGCGTCAGCAGACAGACCAGAGGCTGGGGGCTCCCACCACAGGGCCACAGGAGAAGAGGGAGGAGGGAGAGAACCTGGGGTGGATCCCCGGGGGCTGCTCACCGTAGTGGGGGATGATGGCCCAGGCCATGGCAGCTGCATACACTCCACCAATCATCCAAAACATGCAGAGCCAGCTCAGATGCTCCCCACGTTTCTCCTGGGCCAGAAACTCCGAGAAATAGGAGAAGACAATGGGGATGGACCCTCCAATCCTGGAGGGCATTTCAAGAATTCAGCATTAGAAAATGGCTATCTTCCTGATCCCCTATCCCAGTGCGTTGGACTCCCAAGTCCCTTTCATCTTCCAGACTCTTTGAGAGATGCCATCTCACACACAATGACCCACAAGCTCTCCTCACAGCCAGATGTCAAGCACCCATCCTTGGCACTATGGGAAACAGGCAAACAGGTCTTGGGAAAAGAAAAGGAGCAAACATTAAATCCTTAGATGTTAAATGTTTAGGAGCAAACATTAATCTGAAGATGACCACTCTGAAAGAGCCCCAAGGTGAATTGGAAGGAGAGGAAGATAATTGCAGAAAAGAGGGAAAATCTCCAGAGAGGAGAAAAGGGCAGGAGTCTGAGGGCAGGTCCGGTGGAAGTAGGCCAGATAGGACCCTGGAGGCCGGGCGCAGTGGCTCACATCTGTAATCCTAGCACTCTAGGAGGCCAAGCCAGGAGAATTCCTTGAGCTCAGAAGTTCAAGACCAGCCTGAGCGAGAGCAAGACCTCATCTCTGCTAAAAATAGGAAAATCAGCCAGGTATCATGGTGGGCACCTGTCATTCCATCTACTCAGGAGGCTGAAGTGAGGTAGGAGGATCACTTGAGCCTAGGAGTTTGAGGTTGCTGTGAGCTAGGCTGAAGCCATGGCACTCTAGTCTGGGCAGCAAAGGAAGAGTCTGTCTCAAAAACATATAATAATAATAATAAAGAAAAGTTTGGAGTCAGGCAGAGTTAAGAGTGCCTGCCATGCTGAGGAAGTGAAGGGTGGTGTAGGTTAGGCTTCACCATTCTGGCAAGTGTGAGTGTTAGCAAGGTTTGTTTTTGAGCAAAGGAGGTGTGTAGACTCTGGGAGGGGATAACTCCAGGGTCCATTGGAGCCCCATGGGTGTAGCTTAGTCCCACTAAGAGGGAGTCCCACTCCCTCTTTGTAGAGGTAAGGCTCAGAAATGGAACTAGAGGTGGGGTGGAGGGCTCAGGAGCGGACCAAGCATGGAATGGCATTCTGGACAACAGCAGACAGGTCCAGGACAGGGAGGAGCTGGCATAAAGATGGTGGGGGAGAGAAAGAAATTCATTCATTTATTCATTCATACCCATTTAAAACACATCTGGTATTTTTAAAAGTGCCCAGCGCAGGCAGCGCCTGTGGCTCAGTGAGTAGGGCGCCAGCCCCATATATGGAAGGTGGCAGGTTCAAACCTGGCCCCGGCCAAGCTGCAACAACCAACCAAAAAAAAAAACACAGCCAGGCGTTGTGGCAGGCGCCAGCTACTTGGAAGGCTGAGGCAAGAAAATCGCCTAAGCCCAGGAGTTGGAGGTTGCTGTGAGCTGTGTGACGCCACGGCACTCTACCGAGGGTGATAAAATGAGACTCTGTCTCTACAAAAAAAGGGCCCAGCACTTTGCTGAGTTCTAAAGATATAACAGAGAACAAAGGCACAGTCCTTCCCTCAAGGAGCTTAGGAAGTGGAAACTCACCCAACCCCAGAAAGGAGGCGACAGAAGAGAAAAGTGCCATAACCCTGGACGAAAGATGAGAAGAAGGCAAAGACGCTGTTGACTGAGAGTGAGATGAGCAGACACTGTCTCCGACCTAGCCGATCAGCCAGACCTCCCCAGAGGAAGGCTCCCACCATCATGCCCAGGTAGACGATGAGGCCTGGAAGGAGGAGGAAAACAGAGGCAGAAGAGGTATGAGCAGACATACCTCAGTTCTCCCATTAGTTGAGTGTTAAAGAAGCTGAAACTGCAGCAGAACGGATCAAGGATCGGAAGAAATTCTAAAAGCTAAATCTACCCAGAGATAAGAGTTAGTGAGAGAACATGCATTGTGTGCAAGCAAAGATGAAAGGTCATCTCTACAGGCCAGGGGTTCAAAGGCAGAAATGCAGATACAGGAGAACCCCACAACTGTCCACTCTCCTCCCCCTCTCTCTCTCACTCACACTCACACACACCCATCCCTGGATTACCTGGGATCTACCTGGATTCCCAAACTGTACCAGGGTCCTCTCTATCTTATCCTCACTGCTTTGATGCCCTCTTTGGTTCCTTGGGAAAGGAGCTTCAATTGCTTCAATCTTCCCAGGAAATCCCCCACATACACACAAAATTCATCCTTTATTCCTTCCAGTTCTAATACTTCTAATCCTAAAACTCCCATTTCTTACATCTTCTATAAAATAAGAACTAGAATTTTAAAAATCATCTACTCCCAACTTCCTTTTGCCCAAGCCCAAATCAAACTCCAAGGAGTGGAGACTTGTCCAAGATCCCAGGGCAGTTTAGTGGCAGACAAAGGCCTGGATTCTTTCTCAGTGAGTCTAGGGCTTCCCCAGGGTTCCTATCAAAAAGGGCCATCAGTTTTAGAATAAAAAAAAAAGATTTGAAATGGGAAAAAAGAAAAACAAAAAGGGCCATCAGAGACCACTCACTGGTCCCTGGAAACTCCTAAATCTGAGTGTGAGAGCAAGTGTTACCAGCTTCTTGGTCCCTGGAAACTCCTAAATCTGAGTGAGAGCAAGTGTAACCAGCTTCTTTGGCACCTCCTCCCCCACCCCAAACTGACCCTCTCCATTTATACTATGGAGTTTGCATACTGGCTTCTTGTTTTCCAACCAGGGAAAGGGAACAAGAAAACAAGAGGGAAGCTTATGAAGAAACATTAAATGGTGACCCATCCCACCATGATTACCTGCTGCAGAACCAACTAAGCAGACCACCCCCCAACCACTGGCCCAAGCCCCTCACCAGCTGCCCTTTCCCAAGTTCATCTTTCATATACAACTCCTCCATTCTGCTCTGGCTCCAGCGCTCCCTCATTTTTATGGACAGTGTGCAGAGGAACCCTGAGCCCTCTGGAACATTATGGGAGCAGAGTCCTAAGGAGCCTAGGTAAGGACAGGAGCAAAGGTGTTTCCAGAGTTGGAGGCAGGATTGGGCTGGAGTGCCCCCAACTGTGTCTTACCCAGCATGCCTTTGTTGGAGTCAGACAGGCACATGTCTTTCTCAGCACTGGGCAGCACGAAGCCCACCACAAAGACTTCGACACCATCAGCCATCAGTGCCAAACCCAGCACGAAATACAGTGTCCACTGGAAACGGCCGTGCCCACACTCCCGTAGGATGGCTTCATACTGCTGGGCCAGTTCTTCTCGTTCTTTCTGCCGCAGCGCCTCCCCTCGGCCCGCAGGGGGGCCCTCCCCATCACTCAAGCCCCCTCTCACTCCAGCCAGGGGTGCCCCATCTGCCATCCGTTCGCCTTTGCCCCCTGACTCTGCCCGAGGGATACCCTGATATTCTCCCTCGTAGATCTCATCGTCCTCATCATGACCTTCAGTGGCATCACTAGAGGCGCCACCTTCCTCCTCGTCCTGAGCCCCTTCACCACGGTAATAGCCATCAGTGGGAGCAGGGAAGTCATCATCATCATCCTCCTCCTCAAAGCGGGAGTAGGACCTTCGGGAATATTCATCCTGGACTCTGTCCAGGCCCTTCACCACCTTCTTGGCCGCATGCTTCTTGACTTCCTTGGCAATGTCTTTGGCCCCACGGATGAAAGCTGCCCGGTCTCGGAAGCTGTCTTCCATGATGCAGCTTTAGGGCACTTCAACAGATATCCCCTCTGCTTCTTTTTCAGCTTTTTGCTCAAGGACTCATCAAGTGAAGAAGACCCCTCTCTGAAGTAACTTAGAAGTGTGTTCCAGTATCTTTGGTCACAGAATAAGAGGAATGGATCCTGGCTAGTGTCCAGAAGGGGAGGGAGGGAGAGGAGCTTTGGTCTACACCCACTTCAGCTGTGTGGGTGGGGAAGGGAGAGGGGGCCAGGGAGGATGGGAAGGGGAAGGGGAGCCAGGTTGATGGGGCTAGGCCAGGGTAATTCAGGAAGGACTGCCTACTTCTCTTCTGCAAGCCTCTGGAAGCCTAGAAAAAACCAAGAGGGAGAAAAAGGAGGCTGTAAATCCCAAGAGTGAAAAAAGTCAATATAAAGCTCCTCTCAATCCAGAGCCCTGCCTGAACCATGATATGCAGAGATGGTCTCCTTGCTTCAGGCCTCTCTGCAGTACAAAGGGTTGACTATGTCATCATGACCAACTGTGGCTCATTCTCATAGAAGTCTCCTTACTTTGACCTTGGAGACTTGGCCCATGAGATTTGCTCCACAGTCACAGCCACATACCCCAAGCCCTTCTCCTAATCCCCTGTCCCTGTCAAATCCAGACCCCTTCCTTTACCACCTACCTGCAAAGAACAAAACAGGAAATACGAGAAACCAGAACTCCCTTCCTTATTCTGGGCTAGGTTTCTTATTGGGGGAACTTGAGGAGGATTTGTAGGAGGACAAGCCTCCACAGCCTGGTGCTTTAGTCCACTGATGGCATCTAAAGGTGGGGTTTCAGCTCAGCGCCCATAGCACAGTGGTTACAGCGCCAGCCACATGCACCGAGGCTGGCGGGTTCGAACCCAGCCCAGACCAGCTGAATAACAATGACAACTGCGACAAAAAACAGCTGGGCATTGTGGCAAGCACCTGTAATCCCAGCTACTTGAGAGACTGAAGCAAGAGAATCGCTTGAGCCCAAGCGATTATTGAGGTTGACTTTGAGGTTGCTGTGAGCTGTGAAGCCACAGCCCTCTATGGAGGATGACATAGTAAGACTCTGTCTCAAAAAAATATATAAAGAAATAAAGGTGGGGTTTCCACTGTTCTCTCAGATTCCATGTTTATAGGTCTCATAGCCTAGTAGGTAAAAGCTCAGCTTCCAGGGTCAGATAGACTTGAGTTAACTTCCTGCTTTGGCAAATACTAGCTAAGTGACTGCAGGTAGGGTTTCTGAACATCCGGGCCCCAGTTTCTTCTTATTTCAAAGGGGGAAAGTGGGGACAGCGCCTATGGCTCAAAGGAGTAGGGCGCCATCCCCACATACCAGAGGTGGCGGGTTCAAACCCAGCCCCGGCCAAAAACTGCAAAAAAAATAAAATTAAAAAATAAAAAGGGGGAAAGTGGCTGGGCACAGTGGCTCACGCCTGTAATCCTAGTACTCTAGGAGGCCAAGGTGGATGGATGGCTTGAACTCAGGAGTTTGAGACCTGAGCAAAAGCAAGACCCCGTCTCTACTAAAAATAGAAAAACTTAGGCAAGAGGGATCACTTGAGACCAAGAGTTAGAAGTTGCTGTAAGCTATGACACCATGGCACTCTATCCAGGACGACAGTTGGAGACTCTGTCTCAAAAAATAAACATAAAAATAACAATAAAAATAAAAATAAATAACAGGGGGCAGCGCCTGTGGCTCAGGGAGTAGGGCGCCGGCCCCATATACCGAGGGGAGCGGGTTCAAACCCGGTCCCTGGCTGAACTGCATCAAAAGATAGCCGGGCGTCGTGGCGGGCGCCTGTAGTCCTAGCTACTTGGGAGGCTGAGGCAAGAGAATCGCCTAAGCCCAAGAGCCAGAGGTTGCTGTGAGCTGTGACTTCACAGCACTCTACCGAGGGCGATACAGTGAGACTCTGTCTCTACAAAAAAAAAATAAATTAAATAAATAAATAAATAAAAGGGGGAAAGTAAGGGTCAAATAGCACACAATGCATCTATGTTCCTTACCTGATACATAAAAAGTGGTAAATAAATATGAGTTATTAATATTGTGGTGATAGTAATATGGTAAAACGCCCTATACTCCATCATAAAGCTCCAAAACAAAAGCCATCTCTCGATGCTCTTTAGGGTGAGCCACAGAAAAGGGACACCAGCAAGAAGACGCCAGTTCAGTGCAAAGCACACAACAGTCCGATGACCGAAGTTGAAATCCCAACTCTACCACTTACTTCCTAACTGATCTTGTAAGCCTCAGTGTTCTCATATTTAAATTGGGAATAATTGGACAGTGCCTGTGGCTCAGTGAGTAGCGCGCCGACCCCATATACCAAGGGTGGCGGGTTCAAACCCAGCCCTGGCCAAACTGCAACGAAAAAATAGCTGGGCACTGTGGTGGGCGCCTGTAGTCCCAGTTACTCGGGAGGGTGAGGCAAGAGAATCACCTAAGCCCAGGAGCTGGAGGTTGCTGTGAGCCATGAAGCCACAGCACTCTACCGAGGGCGACAAAGTAAGACTCTGTCTCTTAAAAAACAAACAAACAAACAAACAAAAAACAAATAAATTAGGAATAATTAAATTGGGAGAATCAAAGGTCAGGTGCATTGGCTAATGCCGATAATCCTAACACTGTGGGAGGCCGAGGCAGGTAGATTGTTTGAGCTCACGAGTTTGAGACTAGCCTGAGCAAGATCGAGATCCCAGCTCTAAAAAATAGCTGGGCGTTTTGGCAAGCACCTGTAGTCCCAGCTACTCAGGAGGCTGAGGCAAGAGAATCGCTTGAGCCCAACAGTTTGAGGTTGCTATGACACCACAGCACTCTACCAAGGGGGACAAGTGAGACTGTCTCGAAAAAATAATAATAAATTGGGAGAATCTTTAATTTCTCAGAGTCAATGTGAGAATTTCATCTCCTGGTGGTGTATAAATATTAGTTTCTTTCCTATTATATTGAAATATGAAAGAGGCAAGAAATGGCAAGGGACAGGTGGACAAATGGGGTACACTTAGAGGCTGCAGCATCAACCTAAATCAAAGAATTCCAAGATCTCTCTGTTTGTGTTTAAACAAATTCCAACAGCTAGGCCTACATTATCTTCCTCCAGAAAAACAAGAGAAGACCCAGAAAAGGGAGATCTAAAACTAGAGTAGAATGGAGAAAAGAGCAGATGAGAGCTGACAAAGGGTGATGATGAGTGGTACTGCCACCTTCCTTCAGAATGTCATACATGGGCCCCCCTTCACTGATGGGAGTGGAATAGAAATGACTGATCAAACTCATACTTTCCAACATGAAGGTCTAAGATCTATGTGGTTGCATCTCATTCCTCCAGGCCCTCTCTTTCTAATTCCCCTTAATCCCTTCTGCTTCTCCTCCAAGAGTCAAGAAAAAGGGAGTCCACAAACACCGCAGTGCGCAGCAGGCTGGCATAGAATAAAGGGGGCCTGGAGGCCTCCCCCCCAAAATGGACATCTTCCAGAGGGAGGCATTGGACAACCTCCCCTTCCTTCATAGAAGCAGAGGAAGTAGGCCTAGATTCTGATCAGCAATCGTCCCCCTAAAAATATCCTCTGCTCCCACCCAGCCAGGGCCTTCATTAAATGTCACACACACACACACACACGTGCTGCGCACGCACACTCTAGTAGAAGCAGGGAAGTAATGCTATGTGATTCAGATGAGAAGCACTGGCAAACAGAGCCTTACCCCTCAGGACAGATGTAAGCAGTGGACCATGGTGACCAGAAGCAGTGACCCCCATGTCACCTTTTCTTCATGGTTCAAGTCCCAACCATTCTCATTAAAGAGGATGCCTTAGTACGTGGCAATTTGTTTGCTTTCCTTTCTTTCCTAAGCAGGATCGCCCCTAAACCCTGAAGGAGACAGATGGACCCCCCAGGAGCCATCCCCTATGTTTGTTGACACTGTTCACCCCTGAGAGGCTCAGGTAAGGTAGAGAAGGCTCCCACCACCACCCACCACAGCAGTACATCAGGGCTCAACAGCCACCTTCCCCAGGGCCAACAGGCCCAGGAGGTCAGCAGGGAGAGAAAGAAGACAAATTCTTTGAGCTGGTGAGGAAGTAGTGCTATTTTTAGCCCCAACAGCAGCACAGGATAGCTAAGCCCGTAGAAAAGAGACAAGACTTGGAGAGATGGAGGTTAAAGGAGACAAAATTCAGGGTTATGTGGCCCTTTAAGGCTGGCTAGCTTCACCTGACCAGAAAAAGGTACCCAGGAGATTTTCTGCAGAGGGTGGAGACAGGGTGGGAGTACTCCTGAGCAGATGCTTCCTTTCAGAACATGGATAAGAGGAGGGTACGGAAACCCCCTATGAAAACCCCAGACATTGGGGGCAACCCAGATCCCCAGCGCACCCACCCCAGGAGACAAGGTCATTAAGAAGCAATTACTCATCAAAACATGGGGGGAGGGCTGGAGGGACAGAATATGGGAGGTGTCAGGGCACCTTTCCCCATACTGGATGACTGACCTCAACTCCTATCCCAGGCCCCCAAGGCTGTGCCCTTCCCCACATTCTCCCCCAGGGTTAGGAAGCTGGAAGCATCCACAATTTGGAAGGGGAAAAAAATGAAGGTGTTAGCTGAGAATGTACACGCAGAGAGGGGGTGCAGGGAGAGGCCTCCACATGCACAGACAGAGACAGTCCATCCCTACCAGCATTTGCCACGACCCTCCCCCCATCTCAGCTCTGGTATCAGGGAATAGCTCCTAGAATTGCCTAAATGACTTCGCCTGGCACCTCCCCCATCCTCGCTCCTGCCGCTACACAAGTGACCAAGTGCCCACCATCACTGAACACTGCCCCCACCCACCCTGGAGCAAATGCCTCCAGCCCCTGCCATCCGTGCCCCCAACACCTGGAGGTTCATCACCTCCGTCTACCAGGATCTCCATTCTTCCTTTGCGTTCCTTCTACCCTTCACCTGCCCTTCCTCCACGACCCACCCCCTGCCCCAAGTCCAGGCCATTCTCTGGCCCCAGCCCCAAGGTCATTTATCATTCATGGGGGGAGCGGGGGGGGGCGTCAAGGTGGGCAGGGGATTGGAGCTTGAGGGAACCCCATCCCACCCAACAACCCCAGACGTTATTTCCAAAGAGGGTAATGGGGACTTGGCTGAGGTAGAGGAAAACACCGCTCCTCCTCATTCACCAATATAAATACATATATAAATAAATAAATTATATATACATATATATTTTTATTTATATAACATATATGTGTGTGAAGAGTCCAACTGAAATAAATACCCATCCCCAAACCAACACCAATCCCCTTCACCCCCAGCGGGGACGGTCACCCTCCCCATAAGCAAAGCATCAGCATCGGAGGATAAAATGGCTGCGAGGCAACGCAAAGATGCTTCTGCAGCGCGGGCGGAGGCGAGCGATTGGAAGCGGGGTCTCACCTGGGCGGCCTCCCGGGCAAGGCAGGCCCGGGCGAAGGCGGGGGTCCCGGCCGCGGGTCGGAGGCGGCAGCAGCGACTGCTCGGGGGACCAGGGGAAGCGGCAATGCAGACCTGCCCCCCCTCCGGCCCCGCCCCCGCTCCCCGACCCCGCCCCCGCCCGCGCCGCCGAGCTCGGGAGAGACCATTGCTGGGGGGTGGGGGGGGGCGGAGAAGACGAGGGCGGGGCTCCGCGCGGGAGAAGCGGTGGACGGGCTCAGGGGCCTTCACGAGAACAGCTGCGAATGACACGCGGCGCTTCCCAGACCCTTCCTAGAAAAAGAGGAAAGGAACCAAAGACAGACAGAAATAGTGATGTGAGCAAGACAAAAAGGGAGGTGCTGAAGGAGGCAGCCCCTTGCTTAGCACCCAGGCCCAGTTAGGCTGACCGCCCTTCCCCTTCTCCCAGCCAACTCCTTTCCGACAACCCTCTCCCAGATCCTAAGTGTTCACACTCCAAGTTTACCTGGCTATTTTAGAGAAAGCTGAGGTAACAGGGTGTGGTCTCTTTCCTGAAATGCCAGAATCAGAGGCTTCTGGATTCCAGATTATTTACATTTATGGTGCAGACCTCATTCTCCACCTCTCTGTAACAGAACTGAGGGTTAGGGAGGCTGAGGGGCTTTCTCAAGGTCGGACCAACCAGACATTTCTCCCTCCATTCATTTGCTCCAATGACTCAGAAAGAGATCCCCTCAATACCCTTCTCCACCACAGACCCTCTCATCCCCTCCTGTCCCCCACCACACACTTCTGGGAAGGAGTCATTTGGTGTCAGTATTTTCCTTTTATCTTCCCTTTTCCCTACACCAGTAACCTGGATTCTTGAGATCCAGCACATACCACTTGGTGACACTTGAGGATCATGCTTACTCCAGAGGAAAGACAGTGTGTGGATGTGTCTAATTCAAGTAAGGTCTTAGGATATTGTGGACAGAGCACTGACCCGGGGCTCTGCAAGCTGTCACCTCTTGGTCAAGTTCTCTGCTTCTGTAAATCTCCAGTTTCTTATTTGGAAAAAGGGAGGCTTGGACTAAATGCTGCATCAGGTTCCTTTTAGATCTAGTAGTGTGTGATTCAGCTGTCCTAAATGTGTATGCCAGGATACGTTCCATGGAGCATGCTTGACAGCTTATGTCGCAAGCGATCTCACAAATGAATTTAGCAAAGATAGCGATATGGACCAGGCTTTTCAGGTTCCAAAGCTGGACCTTGGAAATACTCATTCGTGCCAACAAAGTTCTCAATTTACTGAAATGTAAATATAAATAAATTATTAATCTACTATAAAAATTTAACTGTTACTCAGACTGAAAACTCATATCTACATATCCAGTACCTTCTATCCGTGAAGCCACATCAGAATCAGAACCTCAAAGTATAAATGCACAATGACATAACCAGAGGAATTGTATTTTAATGGCATCTAGCCATCTCAAATAAGAAGTCATGCCAATGAGTCCAGAAAACTCTTTTTGGCAACAATCCCTGCCCTACCTTCACTCCATAGCAAGCAGTCTTGCCAATGCTCCTGGACTACTCTAAATCTGATGGCTAAAGCTCTCTTTCCAGGATGGCACTTGGAACAGCCTCAGGGACTTCCCTTTACTAGGCTTTCATTGATGACCCCTCTTCAGGTTGACACATTCTTTACTTAAATATGCTATTTTTAAATAGATTACAGTGAAATACTGCTGACAGGGAGCCATTTCATCTCTTTAAGGTGACTTTGCCTACTCTCCACCAAATCATTACTTGCTAAAATAGAATAAATCTTGTAAGAAACACTTATATAGTCAGCCCTCTATACTGTTGGGTTCTGCATCCACAGATCAAACTGACTGCGGATGTAAAATGTAATTAGGTTTATGATGGTTCCATCTGTGCTGAACTTGCAGACTTAATTTTCTTGTCATTTTTCCCTAAACAACACAACAATTTATTATACATAGCATTTACACTGTATTCGGCATTATAAGCAATCTAGAGATGATTTAAAGTGTACAGGAGGATGTGCTTAAGTTATAACCAAACACACCATTTATATATTTGAGCGTCCTCAAATTTTTTGTCTTCAAAGGTCCTGGAACTAATCTCCTGAGGATGCTGAGGGACAAATGGAAGTTCTGAGAGAAGACTTAATAATTTTCCCCCAGGTGCCATACCTCCGTGTACCCCACCACCCACTCCTTCACAGTCCCCTTTGCTGGTTCCATTAACATTGGAGGTCCAGGCTCGGCGCCTGTGGCTCAACAGGCTAGGGCGCCAGCCACGTACACCTGAGCTGGTGGGCTCGAGTCCAGCCCAGGCCCGCCAAACTACAATGACGGCTGCAACCAAAAAATGGCCGGGCATTGTGGCGGGCGTCTGTAGTCCCAGATACTTGGGAGGCGGAGGCAGGAGACTCGCTTGAGCCCAGGAATGGGAAGTTGCTGTGAGCTGGGATGCCACAGCACTCTATCCAGGGTGACAGCTAGAGGCTCTGTCTCAAAAACAAACAAAAAACATTGGAGGTCCAGAGAGGAGGGCTCAGCACTTACACCCTTCTTTCCTCTCACTTTTCCCCTTGCTCACTCCAGGCAGTCCCACAGCTTTAATGCTAACTGTATGTTGATGATTCCCACATTTGTATTTGCAGTCCAGACCTTTCCAAAAAGTCCAAACTCAAAATCTCCACCTGTCTGTTCAATGTCACCACATGGATCTAATAAGCCTATCAAACCAGAATTCCCATGTGAATACCCTCCAGCTTGGAGCAGCTGTCTCCCTTCACCTCCATGTTTCAAGTGGTTCCCTGTCACGATGTGAAAAGGGCTGAGAACCAGATCTATTGGAGCTGGCCCTGACCTCAGCCTGCCTCTAACACCAAACAGCTTTAGTATGTTATACACCATACTAGCAATGTTTCTGCTCAGAAACATTCTATCCAGCTGAAAAGAGCTTCTCCTTTATCTTTGCTTAGGATATCTCTATCCTTCCTTTAAGATTAAATTCAGGGGTTGCTTTCTTCCCAGTAAATTTTCCTGGATTTTCATGCCAGATACACCTTTCCTCAGGTTCTCAAAATCTCAGGCCAGGCTCCCAGTAGCTCAGGCCTATAATCCTAACACTCCGAGAGGCGGAGGACACTCCTCAGGAGGAGGACTCAGGAGTTCCCAGACCAACCCGAGCAAGAGCGAGACCCCATTTGACCAAACAGAGCAATGGGTGAATAGTCTCTACACCTGGTGACATGTTTAAAAGGTCTTTGTGCGCAATTAAAGATAGGCCCTTGTCCTTAATTAAAGATAATACAGCATGAAGAAAAAAAAAAGAGAGGACCCCCATCTATCTCTAAAAATAGCCTGGTGTTGTGGAATGTGCCTGTCGTCCCAGCTACTCTGGAGGCCGAGGCGAAAGGAGTTTGAGTTTGCTGAAAGCTCTAGCCTGGGGCAACAGAGCAAGCCTCTATCTCAAAAAAGAAAAAAAAAAAACCTTTTATGTATCAGATTTTTTTTTGAGACCGAGTCTCACTATATCGTCCTTGGTAGACAACAATGACAACTACAATCAAAAAATAGCTGGGCGTTGTGGTGGGCAACTGTAGCCCCAGCTACTAGAGAGGCTGAGGCAAGAGAATCGCTTGAGCCCAAGAGTTGGAGGTTGCTGTGAGCTGTGATATCATATCACTCTACTGAGGACGATAAAGTGAGACTCTGTCTCAATTAAAAAAAAAAATGTGATGGAAATCAGGTTTGGAAGGACTGAGAATGAGGGAAAAATTTAGGAATAAGATATAAACTCCTTATCTGAAATGTCTGGTGGTACAAAACAAAAAAATGAGTATTTACCTAAAATGAAATTTTACTCTTCCCCAATTTACTTCGTGACAAGAGTCTCACTGTTGTCTGTCCTGGGTAGAGTGCAGTGGTATCAGCTCACAACACCCTCAAACTCTTGAGCTTCAGCAATCCTCTTGTTTCAGCCTTTCTAGTAGCTTAGACTATAGGCACCTGCCATGCTGCCCAGCTACTTATTCTTTTTTTTTAATTATTATTAATAGTAGTAGTGGAGATGGGGTCTCACTCTTGCTCAGGCTAGTCTTAAACTCTTGAGCTCAGGCAATCCACCCGCCTCAGCTTCCCAGAGTACCAGGATTATAGGCATGAGCCACCACACCTAGCCCCAATTTACTCATTTTAACTGTTTTGAAATTATGTTAAACATTTATGACTCAAATGAAAAATGTTGACACAGTATACTCAAGAGAAAGCTTTTACTTCCCTCCACATCCTTCCCCGCCCCAAGTGTTATCAACTTCCATTAATTTTTTTTTTTTTTTGAGACAGAGCCTCAAGCTGTCACCCTGGATGGAGTACTGTGGCATCACAGCTCACAGCAACCTCCAATTCCTGGGCTCAAGCGAGTCTCCTGCCTCCGCCTCCCAAGTAGCTGGGACTACAGGCG
>CAUYRH010046455.1:0-18908 GCA_963574655.1 Perodicticus potto
TCATAATTGTGTACATTGGTGCAATCATGGGGCACAATGTGCTGACTTTATATACAATCTAAAATATTTTCATTAAACTATTTAACATAGCCTTCATGGCCTTTAAATCACTATATGAAGACATTTATATTCTACTTTAAGGAATTTTCACTTGTACCCTTGTAAGATGCACCGTAAGTGTGACTGTTCCCACAAATTTCCATGCCAAAGAGGAGTGGTAACAGGCAGATTGATTTTAAACAAAGCCTGGTCTTTGGTACTCAACAAAACTTTCTACAATTGAACAAGACATTAATTGATTACCCCATTTTCCTTGACTGACCTTCCACCCCTGAGTGCCTGATGGCCGTATCTACTGGGGGGGATCCACAAAATAGGGTCCTAGTTCTGCTTTCCTCCCACAAAGGAGATTGAGCAGAAGCCAAGTGGTACATGAACCCAAAGTTCAAGTAAGCTCTTCAACTAAACTCCTACAACATAACACTTTAAAGACTTTAGATAAAAGACTCAGAAAATGAGGGGCCTTTTGAATATTGAGGTCTGCCACTTGCTTTTATTAGCAAATGAGCAGGGTTCGGTTCTGGTTAGACCTATTTCAAATATGAGGTGCAAACCTCTCTTTGTTTCAAAGCTACATCAGTCCTGTGAACAAATGGATTATTCTCAAGTACAGCTGAACCACAGAGTCTGCAGGGCATGGCATCCAGGATCTTTTGCGGACACCACAAATCCTTAAGTCTCTCATATAAAATCGTGTAGTATTTGCCTATATCAATATCCATCTTCCTGTGTACTTTATAGCATCTCTAGATTACTATAATGCCCAATACTATATAAATGTTATTATTTAAGGAATAATGACAAGAAAAAATGTCTGTACATGTTCAGTGCAAATGCAATTTTGTTTTTCCCGCATATTTTCAATCCACACTTGGTTGAATCTGTGGATGCAGATCGGAGGGCTGGCTAAAAGAAAATTGCAATTCTCTTGCATGTGATCCAGAAGAGGGTAAATTAGTCCAATATTTTGGCAATATCTGCCCAAATTCCAAATGCACATCCCTTTTGATCCTCTGAATTTATCTTAGAGATGCATTTTTCATGGCATAATGTATATTGACATGTATAAATATGTTCATTGCAGCTTGTGTGAAATTGCAACACTCCGGAAACCAATGTTCACTAACAGAAGACTCAGTAAATAAATACTGGTACATCTACTAATTCAACATAATAATATGTGGTTATTGAAAGAAATGAGAGAAAGAGAGTAATACAGAATGAAATAAGTAATATGAAAAGGAGAAAAGGCGTCAAAGTTTTATTATTTAAGGAAAAAGTAAGATCTCATTTAAGTGTATATATATATATATATATAATATGCATGCACATATATATATACTATGTCTATAAAATTTCTGGTAAAGTACACAGGAAAATGAAAAAAATGTTTAGTGGTCACCTCTAGGGACCTGGGCTGGGAGATGAGGGGACTTTTACATTTCATTTTATATCATTTTGAGCTGCTCAATGTTATTGTTATCTTTTACTATAAACGTGAACTGCTTTTATTAAAATGCTTTTTAAAGAGCTTGATGGTCAAATTAACCTGTCCAGCTCCCCATCCCGGGGCATCAGGGACACATCTAATGCTAATATTTGTGTATCTGGATGGCAGCGAGGCTCTGAACTGAGTTGTAAATGCTGATCCCAAAGAGCATCATGCTGCTTCTCTGAGCTCTCTGTGCACCGAACTGTGTGTATCACTTTATTCTGTGCCCCTGTCCTTGTCCAGATGCCAAGCTCCATGCATGGGGTCAGGAATCAACTTGTCCTCATTAATGAGTCCCTGGTTCTCAGCACTGGCAAATAGTGAGCCCTCAATAAACCCTGTCCGGTGAATAAGTCTGTGATGTCATCTCAACGACAGTTCTAACAGAATCCTCAAATGTTATAAAAAATCAGTAAGGGAAGGAAGGATATCTTGCTCTGAGGCTGTTAGTAATAACCCTCAAATTCAGGATATAAGGCGTAGGCTCCAAAGGGCTGGAGGTCCTCCAACCTACTCCTAGGAAGATTTTTTTAGTCTCTGACTTCATTTTCATAGTTCTCTAGTTGTTAAAGGACAGCTACTCCCACAATATGTATCTCCCTGGGATTTAAAACTGTGCTTGCTGGAATCCAACTATTTCTCCAGAAATTCTGGATTAAAAGACTTTGGCTATATTCTCATTTAGATTGATGACATTATTCCCTTTGCAGGATTTGTTGGAGTAGGGGAACCGGTTGGGGAAAGAAGAATCAGAGCATACGATGAATTCATTAAAGAATGCAATGGCTGTCTGTGGCTGCCAAGCCATGGTCAGGGGCTCTTCTTGGCCTTCTTTTGAAAAGCATTATCTCATAGTAGCTTTGAAGTTAGGATGTCCTGGGTTCAAAACTTACTAGCTGTGCAACCTCTGGTAATGTACTTAACCTCTCTCAACCTCCATTTCCTTATTAGTAAAATTCAGAGCTCACAGAGGGGATGTGAAGATTGAATGAGATATCTCTAAAGAGTTTTGCATAGTATACCATTAATGGTAACAGGTGTTATGATTAATACTGTTTTTGTAAACAATACTATAAATATGCCATGACAGAACAGTACCAGAATGCTATAAAAACGGGATTTTAGCTACAAATTCGGACAAGTTCATTCTGCTCCTTGGCTCTCTCCACATCTCTGGTCAGGGGTTCTCAGACTATATAGAACATGGGGGCTCCATAAACCACATCAAAGCATTTCAGTGAAGAAATAGAAATTGGGCTAAAGTTAAAAAATTTTAAATTATTTAAAACGTAGTCAATTTTACCAATTTTCTGAAAATACCATTGGATAGAATTCATCAGCTGCAAAGCTTTTGTTTCTTATCAGTTTTTTGCACCTGCTACCACTCACTGATCTGTCCCAGACTCAAGCATAAAATATTAGCTGATTTTACCCAAAATTAGGCTATGCTCCTTTTAAAAGTTCCCTGTGTCATTATTTTGTGATGCTCTGAAAGAGTGTCATGACTTTCAGATACTCTGACACCTGAATGGATTTGAGAATGTCGAGACACGTTGTTAATTCAGCTGTTGAACTTTCCCTAGAGTGTGGAGTCACCCCATCTCAGTGTCATCCAGTCACACTGCAGAGTCTTCTCCTGGGCTGTGCAATTGGAAAGAGACAACCTTCAGTCAAAGATAAAGAAATGGAAATCAACTTAAAAATATACCTTCCTTCTTACTAAGAAAATCCCAGGTCATGATGGTATTTAACATTTTATTTAAAATTATATACTCTGTCAAAACCTGAAGGAATGTATAAAGGACAAATAGCCAAACCCAAGAACATGCTACCTCAATTGATCAAATCTTATCATTTTACCGTATCACTGAATTTAATGTTTATCTGTCCCATGTACATTTTTATTGTTTACTAATAATGTATGGTAATCTATTGTTTTACCTACTAAACTTTCAAGGTAATGAAGCCAGGTTAGTTCAGCTCTCTCAGCTGGAACGCAGGCACAGGGTACCCCAAGGCCATGTGGGGACGGAGAGGAGCTTATCTGAAATTGGCTGTGTCCAGGTTAAGACCAGTGAAGCAAGGCAGGTGCCATCGTGAAGGCTGCAGCACCAAGTTTAGTTTAGACTCATTGTTAATTACCCACCCTACTTAGACTCCTTCTTACCATCTACTGCTGTCTCTTTAGAGTCTGTAAATATTTGCTTTCCCAGTGTGGTAGATTATTACCACAAAGGACTGCAATAATTCCTGCCATCTTGCAATACGACTTTGCCACTCCTTCCACTAAGAGAAGTGAATTTCTATCGAATGAAGCTGACCCTCTGGCTTGCCTTGATCAATAGAGCACATGTTAGTGACCTGATGTGTCTTCTAAGACTACACTGTATGAGGCCTTGCAGCTTCCACTTGCACACTGTTTATGAAGCAGCCACCATGTAAATAGCGAGACTAACTCGCCCTTTCTGGGTGGAAGTCAAGATAGCCACATGGAAAGACCACATGAAGAAAGGGACATGTCTGGCTGGAGGATTCACCAGCAGATACTGCATGAAGCAGAAACACCATCCAGCCGAGCCCAGTCCAGATTACAGAGTCATGAGAAGAAACTGTTGTTCAGAGACACCAAACTTTTGGGTGATTGGTGATAGATTGTTGGGTAAATGAAATACTCAACTTCCCTTCAATGCTAAGGTATGAACATATGACCCAGTTCTGGCCAATGAGAGGTAAGAGGCAATTTGCTAGACATCGTACGAGGAGGGTTTCTGGAACAGGGTTTTTCTTTCTGTATTTAATACACATATGAGAAACTGCTTGTCTTTTGGGTTTTGGATGCAGCTGTGCAACATATGATGCCTAAGGATGTGACACTAGGTGACAATGAGGGGCGGCCTGGGACAAAAGGCAACATGGGGATAGGCAGCAACATGCAGGGCACTGTGATGACTTGTCATGTCCCCCAAGTAATAAAATCTAAAAAGTCAGCTACTTCCAGAGCTCTTGCCTAAAGAGATAACAAAGCTTTAAGTCACTTTGGGTCACAATTCTGTAATTTTCAGTCAAATAACACAAATGCTATTGATTTGATTCCAGGAACTAGAGAAGAGACTTCCCCTCTGCACTAGCTGCATACTGCTTTCTAATGACACCCTTTCTAATAACAGGATAGAGACGTCCTCACTCACATGTAAGATGATAAATTACCTGAGAATTCAATAAATTCCCTCTTAGCTCTCTGAAATTTCACGTCCAAAAAAAGTTCCTGAAACTATGACAGTAACTCAAATTCCTCATATAATCATGTTTTATTCTTTTTATTTATTGAATCATAGCTGTGTACATGAGTGCAATCATGGGGTACAGGGTGTGGGCTTCATATACAATCAGAAATATTTTCATCCAACTGTTCGACATAACCTTCATGAGATTTTCTCGTTTATTATGTGAAAACATTTGTATTCTGCATTTAGTAGGTTTCACCTGTCCCTTCTAAGATGCACCATAAGTGTGAAGCCACCATTTACCCTCTGTCCACCCACCCCCTTCCCTTCCTTACTCCTTTCCCCATATTCTTGTGCTATAATTTTATAGTCTACATATGAAAGCTATAATTAGGTTCATAGTAGGGCTGTATACATTTCTTCCATTCTTGAGATACTTTGCTAAGAAGAATGTGTTTCAGCTCCATCCATGTAAATATGATCTCATGGATTTTGACACAATGGTTGATCCTGTCATTTAAGGTATCAATTCTTTAATTTTTCCTTAATTTCCTGCACATGGAAAACTCTAATTTGTTGTTGTTTTTGGTTTTGGTTTTGTTGTTTTTATTTAAAGATAAGCACAGTAGAATCACAAAAGTGAGTAAGTGCCTCAGACCCACACAGTTAATAAATGCTGAAGGCAAGAGTTGGTTCCAGAGACTGGATATTATTATAAATTCTTTTACACCCAGTAAATTTTTGTTGAACTGAATTGAACTGAGCTAGTGAGAGGATGCTACCCACAAAGGCTGGACAGTTGGCAGGAAATCAGCACACATCTGTGTCAGTACACAGTCCGACTTCAGTCACCAAGTCATAATTACGTATCGGAACCACTCCGTGGGGTGCTGGGAACAGTGAAGCTGAACCCTAGTCTAGAGGAATTATACCAAGAAGACCAACAAAATGATTCAGATACAAAGGAACAAGGCAGATTTTAAATTTCCAAAATTTCCCCAAAGGGGATGAGGAAAAGGAATACATTGTGATAATACATGCACATTTGGAATCCATTTCTTTGAGTCCTTTCATCTCAGATCAGAATTTGCTAGAATGGAACCATGATTATTGGAAGGAAGAGTTGATACTATTAACAAAAACAGTCCATACACTGTATAGAGATCTTTCACAAGTCATACTAGAACTGCTAGAACATGGGATCCTTTTAAACAACAGCAATGATAGGGTAATCTTTAACTCATCTTTATATCATTCAGAATTTTGTTCCTTAGTAATCTGGAATGACCATAAGTTTGATGAAATGTCCCAAGCTCTGTGGTTTTAAACTATGTGGCACATGTCTGAAGTATATCTTAAGTTTTCCTTTTTCCCCTTTTATTTTGCAATATAATAATTCTAGACTTTGAGAATTGGGAGAATCTTTCTTCTGATGATGACCAACCAAGAGAACAGAGATGAGAGAATTTAGCTCCACGTCTGACTTCTTCTAAGAGGGGTCACCCAGCAGGAGCAAGTGTGCATTTGAAAAACAGATCACCTGGGTGCAAGTCACTCCTCCAACCCACTGGCCACTGATGTGACTGGGGAGCTTGCTGAAGCTTATGTCTCCCTATTTCCATAACTGTAAACTAGGCGTTATTGAAATTGTGTATCTTATAGGTTTGCTCTGAGGGTTAAGTGGCAGATATTGTGAGTACTCAGTGCCTGCTGCCTAGTAAGGGCTCAGTATAGGTTATTATAATAGGCACAAAATCAGTATCAGTTGGCTTACTCCCTCTCATCTTTTCATGCAAAGATAAGACATGGAAAATATACATGAATGGAGAATGAAAATGGGAGAATTGTATATTCCCAGAGAGAGGGTAACTTGTAGTTGTCATAATCATTCATAACTTTCACTGTCTTTACTGGAGACTGAACATGGTAGAAGCAGAGAGAAGGGCAAAGATCTGATCCCTTGAAGCAGAAGATGTGGACTTGCCTTTCTCAGCTATTTAAAGACACAGCAATCACTTGGCTAAGTATCTTTCCTTGGCTTCTTACTGTCAACCCTTGCAAGAACCTCCATTAAAATGGCAGTGTGGGCTTGGCGCTTCTGGCTCAAGACGCTAAGGCATTAGCCACATACACCTGAGCTGGTGGGTTCAAATCCAGCCCGTGCCCACCAAACAATGATGGATGCAATCAAAAAAATACCCTGGCATTATGGCGGGCACCTGTAGTCCCAGATACTTGAGAGGTGAAGGCAGGAGAATTGCTTGAGCCCAGGAGTTGGAGGTTGCTGTGAGCTGTGATCCCACAACACTCTACCCAGGGAAACAGCTTGAGGTTCTCTCTCAAAAAAACAAATCAAAACAAAAATGCCACTGTGGACAATGACGGCTGTCCCACATTTGTATGGCTTTCATATAAGGGAAAATAACTAATTATAAAGTAGCGATATCTTCCAAAAGAAAAGAAAGAGATTATCATTAACTCAGAGTAATTTTCTTAAGAAAAAATACTAAAACTACATATATTTTCCATTTCTCATTGAAGAAAGACTAGCTGGGCAAATGAATTAAAATATTGGTAATCTCCAAATTTTCGTGAATTATTTATTCTATTCTTCTAATGTTAAAACATTTTGACTAACTTTGTTACTTTCTTCCCCCCAAAATGAACAGATGCCAGGCTCCAGAGAAGATCATCAAAAATACACCAACAAACTCCTGCACAAATACAAAGAAACAAAAAAATGAGGCAGAAAACACCTGATCTTCCAAATATTGAAACTGCACATCATAAGGCTCCTTTATAAATAGGAAATACATGCATAAAATTTAAAACCTTTGATTCGATTAATTAAAATAAATTGGAACCCTTTCTAGGTACCTGACTCTGTTAGAGAGAATAATGAGCCCTCCAAATGTCTATATTCCAACTGCCTGAACATGTGGATAATTTCCCTTACATAGTAACAGGGGGTTTATACTAAACTACTCACTAGATGTCATTAGTACTCTGGGTGGGTGGAGTATAATGGGAGAGGCCCCTAAAAATGTGGAGCTAGAGAATGAGTGCTGGAGAAGTAAATGTGACACTGGGGGCAGAGGCTTGAGTGATGAAACTACTGAGGTGAGACTAGGAGCAATGTAGCAATCCAGGCATCCTCGGGAAGGTGGAAAAAGTCAGTTATCCCTTTGAGCCTCCAAGGAAACACAGCTTCACGGACACCTTGATTTCAGCCCAGTGAGACTTTGGGCTTCCAGAATTATAAACAAGTAAGCTACAAGCTTGTGGTGATCTGTTACAGCTTGAAGATGAAACTAATCTGTTCTTGGTTGACATGATTGATGTTATTAGGACCAGATGATTTGAAGGTACCATGCGCACAAGTTGGATTTTAAGGCAAACAGAATACTTAGTTTTTTACTTCAAACTGCTAGGGGCAAACAAAACATGTGTATAGTGGTCAACTGAAAGGAAAATCAATCCTGGATAGGATCAACAAGAAACTCAGAATGTAGACAAAAATGCAAAATAGATATAAAAACTAAACCCTTGCTACAATGGAGATTTCTATAGAGCCTATTGTTATCATTATAAAATCAGCTCCAAAATTTAAGAAGCTTTTACTTATGTCTACAGATTACTTACTGATTATAATGTTAATATTTTCACACAAAATCCTAAAAATTGAATATTTCACTTTTACACTGACAGGTAAATACAGTGGCTGCCATTGTCTATTTGTGTTAGTACTCCACATTTTATAATTTGACCTGCTAAAAAACAGGCTTGATCGTGATACTACTTCCCCAAATCCTCAATCCAAATGACAGCTTAAAACTTGGGTTTTATTTAAAATGAAACATAAAAATTTTCAAGATCTATATTTAATTACCAATATCTCAAGGAAGAGTCTCTTCAAGTCAATTGAGATGGTTTGTTGAACACCAAATCTCCTTGAAAAAGAAATCAATTTCTAACTTGTAGTAGAATTAGAAGTAAATTGATTCATAGTCAGATGAGATCAATAAGGACGCTTGGCGAATTCAACTGGATCATCAATTTGAGTCATTGTGTAATCTATTAACTGATGGATCTGCTCAGTTCGTGGCTGGCTGACTTGCAGATACCAGGCCTTGTGAGGCTACTGATGAAAGTTATAATTCAGACAATCAAGGTCCACATGGTCAATGAGAAAACAAAGGAAAAAATTATGCCCATGAACAAGAGCAAAACATAGAGAAATTGGAGCTGCATATTTAAGACTGTCAGCTATCAGATATAAGTTGGGGATTCAGGTCTAATACAAAAGCCTTTTGCATCGATACATCCACATTTTCTGTAAAGTAGTAACCATTACAATTGGGGACAGAGAATGTGCTTCCTACCACTGCCATTCTTTCTTTTCCAGAGAACTCAGCTAAGAACTTTGAATGCTTTGACAATTTCTTTTGCTTTATTACCTCTGTATGATGGAATTGTAATTTGAGATATATTTTCAGTTTTCAGCCTCTACAAAAGTGTCAGAAGCTAAGAGACAGTTGAAAATAACCCATTCATTTCTTTGATCTTGGGATGAGGATAAAAATCATTTGTTTCACACTCCTTAAAGATGCATTTGGTAGTAACTAACTATGATACAGATGTGGGTCTAACAGGGATGTTTCCATGCCCACAGGCTCTGGAAACAAGTCTTAGTTTTTACTTTCTCTCCAACACGAAGTTACTTTAAACTCATTTCTCGGATATCAATATGGATTTTTAGCCAATGACCCCTCACAATATTTTTGCTCTACAGTAAATGACTCGGCATTGTTAAAACCCTCCCCTATTCACATACTGCTATAGAAATAAAATACCCTGTAAAACCAAATGCCCATAGTAGACGTGAAAAACCACCCGAAGTCGTGCACTTGAGACTCAGAAAACATCATCTATTTTATAGCCCTAAACCTTCTTTATCCAGTGTTGCTGTTGTCTCTAATAAATTGTGTTTATCCTGCCTGGTAGGACTGTCTCTGTGTACCCTGATGAAAGCATTAAATTAATAAATATAGCTATTAGCAAACATCACTATAGATCACAAATCCAGATTGTTCAAATGTAAGACATCTGGAACTTTCGTACAAATTTACCTGCACTTTCTCGATCTATGTGCCCCAAATCTTTAAACAGTTTACATAGTTGATCAATATGATGACTTGATTTGTTCTATGGCTTTTCATATAGAAAAGTGAATTTGAGATGTTCAAGTTTTATACATGCCCAACGTGCCTTCTGAAAGCCCTCAACATTAACCTGCAGGGTTCTTGACACTTTATATTTTAATATCCTGAAGTGCTGTGAGCAGCACATAGATACAAAGTTAATGACTTATTTGCATAACATTTAGCACGTTATTATTTATTCTAACTTTCTCATGCAAAAAATATTGCTAAGAAAATACATCTTTTCCATGTAGATTTATAAAGGATGTAATTTTACACATATGCACAAGAGACCAAAATAAGGATTTAAGTTCAAGATTCTCTGAATTCATTATATTGTTGAGGTAAACACGTTGATGTCGCTCATTAAAAAGAAAGTGGAATGGATCATTAAAATCCTTCCAAAATTTATCCATTTATAGACAAATCCATCTGTACTGACAGTCGCTCAGTTACATGTTTTTCCATAAACATGTGTAAATGTAGCAAGATTTAAATTGTCTCTCTACAATGAAAACACAATTTCGTTCTAGTTTCCTGATTGTATATTATACTCTTCCTGAATATTTGTGTTTGGTCCTTGGAGTGGTAATTGGCATTCATCTCTCATACGCAGTTTTATCATGTGCCTTTCTCCCAATGCATTGAATTTGGCTGTGAAAAATACAATATTCTTAAAATCCAATATTCTCGTTTTGGGGATAACAAACTTGAAGGAATATTAATTTGCACTGGATATGTATCTCTTGTAGCTTAACCTAATTAGTTATTTTAGTTTGTTTGTTTCCTCAAGACTTAGCATAAGAGGCTTCCCAAAATTTCTCTGAAAAAAAAATGACAGCATGGATATTATGACTATTACAAAGAATATAGTGGCACAGAAGAGGTGCTATCCAAAGCTAGAGAAAAATAGAATAGAATCATTATCTTGAAGTAGCTGTTATAATTTTCCCACAAGAATAATTTCTCCTTGTCCAGGTGGCATATTCCAGCAATGGGAATCCTCCAGCTTTTGAAAGATTTAAAGATAAGTGACCTGAAATACACACACGCATGTAAATCTAACTGCTTTGAAGATGGAAAACTATAAGATCCAATGGAAACCCACTGTTCATGAAACAGTCTAATTATCAAAAATACATATTGTAAAAAATATATTTTGAAAAGGAAATTAAGTTTTTTCCAAGACTTCACTGCTCTTACCTATGAAAAATATGAGGAGATGGTGGGCAATATTAAGTGGCTGGCTAATGCACAATCACCACTCACTGGTAACAATAATACGAATTATGATGAGAAACTGCTAAATTGACAGTCAAAGATGACTAGCAATTTAGAAAACAACCATCAGGCAGAATTTGAGCAGAATTTAAATGGCATATATAGAGATAATAATACATAATCAAATTTAAAATAATGTCCCTGTCTTCCATGTACTAACAACTTTATACTCTATTTTGATGTGTGTATTATGCTATAAAGTAGACCCTGTATTGAACTGTGAGCTTCTAAAAACAAAATATTAGTATAACTCATGTTTATTTATAGTTTGTTTGTTTGGTTGGTTGCTTATTGTTGAGGATTCCTTGAAGGTACAAGATACCAGGTTACACTGGTTGCATTTATTAGGTAAAGTCCCTCTTATAATTATGTCTTGCCCTCCAAAGGTGTGTCACACATGGAGACCCCACCTCCCCCTCCCTCTCTCTGCTCTTCCCTTCTCCCACCCCCCTCCCTCCTTCTTTCTCTCTGTGCTCTCCCCTTCCCCCAACTATTTTCATTTTTTAAATTCAGACTCATATGAGGGCACATACAGTTAGGTAATATGGCATATTTTTGTGAGGTTGAAGTCCCAGTTGCAGTTGTGTTCTTTACCTAAGAAGTGTGACATATACCCAGGCAACAGGTCCACTGGTTCAGAACTTACCCAACCCCTTCCCTCTCTCCCTCCTATTTGAATTTATTTGAGTTATTTCCTCATGTGAGCCCCTAGTTGTTAATCTACTAGTTTCAATTTAGTACTGAGTACATGGGACGCTTGATTTTTCATTTTTGTGACACGCCACATAGGAGAACATTCTGCAAATCCTTCCCGGTGGTTACAAATGACACAAAATTTCTACTTTTTATGACACATAGGTCATTATAAAATTTAAATGCAAATCATTAGATCAAATATTTTGCACATATCCCAACATGCATTAGAGATATAGTAAACAGTAGTGACTATTGCCTTATTTGATTTCATATATTGTTTTAACAAAATTTCAGAACTTTTCCAAAAAAATAATTCATGACCTCTGCAACATGTGTAGATCTTTCAGATCTAAGAGATCTAACAATGTCACTGGATAGCCAGAAGCTAGTTGAGTTATTCAATCTAAATAAGCATTGACAAGGACAAAGGGGCATGTCAATAAAAATACAACCAAAACTTCATAAACAATTATTTCAAAAATTATAGTTGTATATTTCTACACCCCAAATTTCTTCAAAAGTGCAAACAAAATGATCAAAAATAAATAATATTTCTTATTATCTTTCATTAGAAAAGGGTTCCACATAGCTTAAAGAAGATTTTCTAAATAAAATGCAATTTTGAAAAGTAAACTATATAAGGAAACATCACGGTATCTTGGAAGAACACTCAAAGAGATCTTGCCTACATGATTTGGGGAAAATTATAGACCAAGATAAAATCTTCTCATTTTTAAAAAGTTAAAATCCATTAAGATTATATGATTTCATAGAATACACGATACCGTGTTGTAATACATAATGAAAAATTACTAAATATGAACATGTTTACAAATCTTAATTAATTTAATATGCCTCCCTAAGAATTTGACAGAATCATTAGACAAAATAAAATGAGTGACATTGTAGATTTGGACCACAATTTGTTATCCACTGAACACTGCTTAAGATTGATCTGGTGCTAGGAAATCTGAATAATTTATTAAAGTATTCATAGTTTTGGCCCTATTTTTTAATATAATTGGGATAATGAAGAAATTAAGAATAAAAATAGAGAAAAATAATCAGATTATAATAAGTCATATTCTTTAATACTATGAACAAAGACATATAAAACTAAAATTATGAATTATTTTTAAAAGTGTGACAATAAGTATGTTTAGCATTAAAACTACATCAAACCCAAGTAAAATTTCATAATCATCAAAACTATATAAAATGTAAGTAAATTTTTATAAGCATATGAAATATTTGTATTCATAAACATTCTGTTTTAATATAAAAAGATAAAAATTTGGAAAAATCAACTGGAAAAAGGACAGCAAATCATTACTAGACAAAATTGAATTGGGACAGTAATAAACATAAATTTGTATATTAATGAGATAAAAATCAAAACAAAAATGTCATAGATAAATAGCATTAAGAGCAAGTTATTTGACAAGAAAAATAACACAGACACATTTCAGTGAAGGTTATTAGGGGGAAGTATAAAAGCATGCAAGTTCCACAATACCCACCATGAGGAATGGGAAATGACAGGTGACCAGGATAGACCATGAGTATTAAGATGAAAATACTATAAATAATAGAATTCCAGTTCCAGCCATAACATAGAGACAGCACTAAGCTTCACAATTAAATGTACGAACATTAGACTAAAAAAGATGTATTTGAAAGCCAAACTCTGAAGGCCATGGAAAGCATCCAGCACAGATGGGCTTAAAGAATCTCTGAAAGAAAGTAAGTTTATACAGTGAGTTCAGCAGTCACTGCAGCTTTTCCCTCAATGTCACTGTCCAACTCGTAGTGCAGCAGGTTAGAGACCAAACAGGGAGAAGAACGGCATTACAGACCCGGACACCCACAAACCAACAGGGAGAACAGCGTTACAGACCCGGACACCCACAAACAATGGGGAGAAGAACAGCATTACAGACCTGGACACCCACAAACAACGGGGAGAAGTACAGCGTTACAGACCTGGACACCCAAAACCAAACAAGGAGAAGAACAGCATTACAGACCCGGACACCCACAAACCAACAGAGAGAAGAACAGCGTTACAGACCTGGACACCCACAAACAATGGGGAGAAGAACAGCGTTATAGACCCGGACACCCACAAACAACAGGGAGAAGTACAGCGTCACAGACCCGGACACCCACAAACAACAGGGAGAAGAACAACATTATAAACTTGAACACCCAAACCCACATCCAGAGTAACCAAACTGGGGACCCCAGGATATTGAAAAGGTTTGAATAACATGAAGATGAATCCACTAAACAGTTAGTAACTTCTATGAATGAAAAGGAAAATATCTGATAGGATTTAGGTAATACTATTTTCAGGGGGTTTGTTTGTTTGTTTGTTTTTTGAGACTGAGTCTCACTCTGTCACCCTGAGCAGAGTGCTGTGGTGTCACAGCTCACAGCAACCTCAGACTCTTGAGCTCAAGTGATCCTCTTGCCTCAGTCTCATGAGTAGCTGGGATTACAGGCGCCCACCAAAACGCCTGGCTAGTTTTTCTATTTTTAGTAAAGATGACATCCCTAGTCTGCTCAGGTTGGTCTGGAACCCCTGAGATGAGACAATGCCCCACCTTAGCCTCCCAAATTGCTAGGATTACAGGCATCAGCCACCAAGCCCAGTTTTAGTGTTTTATTTTTTTATTTTCTTTGTTTTCTTTTGTTGGTGTCATTTATTTCATTTTAGAGTTCAAATGGATTTTTAGCATTAATATTACTTTTATAATTAAAACCACTTTGCACTTTGGAAAAACAGAAAGTAAAAATAATTCTGAGCCTCTTAGAACGTGAGCACAAGGAACATAATCCTTATAGTTACATGCTTATCATTTAGTCTTAGGACACATTATAAAGGGAAACCTCAGTGTGGATTAAAAATCATGAGCAAGACATTAGGCATAACCGGATGCTTCACAGTAAGTTTAGTTCATTATCTGCTTTTAACAAATGCAAAATGAAAGGAGAAACTTGGTTCATTGAAGGTTAATAATTAGGACCATCCTAGTAATTGAGCTTGATGTAGCAAACAGAGCTTGGGAAGTGACTGAAGTTTTGACACTCTTGGAACTTTCTCAGTTTCTGTCATATTTTTCATGTGATTTTGACAGATAAATTTTAAAAACTTTTAAGAAATTCATGTTAACATGTAGGCATTTTTTATACAAAAACGAATTTATAAACCATATTTTAAACCAATTTCTGCTTTTAAGAAGACAAATTTAAATATAATAAAGCTGTCAAGAGTTTTTCATGAGTTTAAGTTTATAAAAAGGGCTGGCTGGCAGACAAGCCAAGTAGAATTTACTTGTTTTTCTTACATGTTAACTGAATTTCTGATGTCATAAGGCTAAGAGGCATAGTTTTTGCTTTCCTAAAGGTAAGATATGCCGGATTCACAATGGCCTCTACCAGCTATTTGAAAAAGTACTAAACTATCTTCTCTCTAAATTAATCTTTAAACTATTGTGACCTATTCTTAGTAAATGTGACAACAAAATCTCCCTAGAAGAACACAGTAAAAATGATTAGGTAAAAATTCATCATTTGGATGTCAATTTATTTAATACAAATGTATCTAGGAGTACAAAATATCTACCTACTCAGGTTCTGAGTGTTGAGAATACAGAAAGGGATAAAATACAACCTCTTTCCCTCAAACATACTAATTAAACCCTGAGCATAACAATAATGTGATTATCATTATAACAAAAAGTCATAATTTATTATGAAAATGTATTTCTCATATATAACTCCAATAAAGAGAAGTTATTTGCTATGAAAATATATATAACAACCTACTACGGGCGGCACCTGTGTCTCAAAGGATTAGGGCGCAGGCCCCGTACACCAGAGGTGGCGGGTTCAAACCTGTCCCCAGCCAAAAACTGCAAAAAATAAATAAATAAATTAATTAATTAAATAAAATAAAATAAAACCTGTTTTTTTAAAAAAAGACCTACTATGACTTAAGTCAGTTCGCTTAGTACTTAGTCACGTCCTACTATGACTTAAGTACTGCCGGACAGTATATAATGCACCTGGCCTCAAACAAAACCACTTAACTCTGGAGAGATTGCAACTTCCAATTCCATGTTTGTTTTCCATCAATCTTGGTGTGCAGTTATTTTTAGTGGTGACTCACCTCTGCTAGTCAAGTGCCACATTGGTGATTATATCTGACTAATTATTTTATTTAAGAATAAAGAAAATAGCATCTGTCTATACTACATTTTAAAGAACTCATAAATAATTTTTTAAAGCGATGAATAAAAATTACACCTGCTTGATTTTCCAAAATGCCTTCTTTCAACTCTACATCATACTACCTCAAGGATTTGTGGTAGTATTTGGAAAACAGGTATAATGAGTGTAGTCTTCATTACACTGGGCAGAATGCCTTCCCCCGACAAGTCCAGAAGCTGTAAACACATCAGGTTCTATGTAAGGAGGAACTAAGCTGACCAACAGGGAAATTAGCCTTTGCTATTCAGTTGGGCTAATGTTATCACAGGTAGTCTTCAAAAATGGAAGAATGAGACTGAAAGGGCATAGGACAAAAAATGTGAGGACTGTAAGAAAGGAAGGCAAGAAGGGAAGGAGAGAGGGAGGAAGGTGAGTTACTCTAAATGATGACATCTTTGTTTAGAACCACCCCATCTTTCACCACCAATTTGTTAGGAATTTATTTTCAGTCCAGCATGTATGGTATGGCCAGTGTAATTATACATTTAGAAGCTGTTCCCCTACAGGTTCATTTGCACGAATAAGGCCACAATAAGAGAAAGGCAAAAGTTATATATACGTGTATAGATGGAGACTTTAAAGGTAAAGGAAAATGGGAAGAAAACGTAAATTGTAAAGTCATTATACAAAGTAAGATGGAACTTTCCAACTTGAATTAGGCCATGGGTTAGGGTTTAGAAACTTGTTTCTAATCAGAATTGTGTCCCAATGCTATTTACACTAATAATACACTCTCTAAACTGTGTAGAGAAAATATTTATGTGGAAGATTGCTATGTATTAAAATTTTCCCAAACTTGGGTTTTATTCTACGTTTAAACTCTTATCCTTTTGTTCTTTTTGTGAATCCTTTTGGAAACTATGAGCATTCTTGCTCTTACTTTATACCATTTATAGCACATGCTTAGGGATTGATATTTGCAGCAGATAACAATCCATCTCATGAATATCAGAAACAAGAGATTTAGGTTAAAAAAAATCAGCCTGCTGAATTTGCTGGCATAAATTTTAGAAAATTTGAATATTCCCAAAGAGCAAAGTATTCTGAACTTTAAGCCTATTGATATTTAGTTATGTCTAACATATCCTCAATAGATTTGTGAATGTATTTGCAAAGCATTTTAAGGTCACTTTTTAAAAAAAGGTATCTCAATCACTTTTTGAACTTACATATTATAAAAATAGCTTATACAGAAAGAGAGCTTTGCAAAATAGCACTATCACTGTCATCTCAAAATAGCAAGTAACAAAAACAAAACAACGTTCCTACCGTGCAATACATATAAGCACTTTCCTTGATGTCTTGATTTTGTACATACATAAATAATTTTGAATTCCAACAAGTGAAATATGGAACATTAGAGAATGATGATCATGTGGACATTTCTAAACCAATTTTTATTTTACCTTTACTATAACCTTATTTGATTGTTGTATATATAGACCAAAAATAACTGAAATTCACAGTGACTTATTCTATGAAATTGTTTAGAATCTGATTATAATAATTAAGTGGCATTTAATTAAAACACTTCTTCTAAGTGGGTTTTTGCTGCTTCACATTAACTGGCTCATTTGGATGATCACATATTGTTTCCGTGTATGATATCATGCAGAATGGGAGTAGTCTTGGTTTCTGAATTTTAATGAGCTCTGTACAGCTGTTCACTGCACACCATGTTTAGCTGATGAACAAACATTAGCTAAAATGGGTTATGAATCAAGTATTAAACTGAATTTTGAATTATTCTTTTCTAAATTTTTATCAACTCCAAGTATTAAAGTTAGTTGCTCTTATTTAATAGTAGTATAACACAAACATATTTTAAATTGAAACTCTCTTTGAAGACTTGGTAATTGATTTTTCTTCTCATGACCTTTCTTCTATTAAATATCTTTCCATATGAACCAAAGCCCCCCAAATACTCAGTGCACTGCTATTCTATTTGGATACATTTTTCCAAACTTAAAATTAGAATAAAAATGTTAGCTCTTCCAAAGAACAGAGAGAGGGAAGGAGGGAGGGGCAGGGGAGGGGGCTCAGTGTGTGACACATCTTTTGGGGGCAAGGCACAATTGTAGGAGGCACTTTATGTAACAAATGCAATCAGTGTAACCTGTTTTCTTGTACCCTCAATGAATCCCCCTCTTAATTCTAAGATTGCTTTTAAATGTCTTTAAGGCAATCTTAGAATTAGGACATTTCACAAAGTTTTTACAAACAAAAAAAAAAGAAGAAGAAGAAGAAAAATGTTAGATACACTTTTAACAGGGCTCTTAGTAATTTCTCTATCATTTTGTATTTCAAATAGACGTATAGGCAAACAGCATTAAAATATTTGTTCCATTGTTTAGCTGAGGGAAATAACATATCCATATCTTATTCCCAGTCAAAAATTGCTTTCTGCATTTTTTTTATTTATTTTGTAGTGTTGATCTAAGAAATATCATAACACTTATCTTTGTCTAGATTTTGTCCCCAGCTGTAGAACTCCTGCCAGATAGGTTGGATTCTTCGTATGCTCCATAACACCAGAATAATTAGTCTGTACTCTAACTCTACATCTTACTACAGATGGGAGACTGGCCAATCCAGAGGAAACCAACCAGTGACATTAGAAAAGAATTTAAGGGGCGGCGCCTGTGGCTCATTGCATAGGGCATATACCAAAGGTGGCGG
>CAUYRH010046462.1:0-12808 GCA_963574655.1 Perodicticus potto
CTTTTTAGTTGGGTCTTTTCCTGGTTTTGGTATCAGGGTGATGTTTGCTTCATAGAATGTGTTGGGGAAGATTACTTCCTCCTCAATTTTTTGGAATAATTTCTGCAGTATGGGAATAAGCTCTTCCTTGAAGGTTTGATAGAATTCTGACGTGAAGCCATCTGGACCAGGGCATTTTTTGGTTGGAAGATTTTTGATTGTTTCTGTAATCTTAGTGCTTGAAATTGGTCTGTTCAGGAGCTCTATTTCTTCCTGGCTAAGTCTAGGGAGAAGGTGTGATTCCAAATATTGATCCATTTCCTTCACATTGTCAAATTTCTGGGTGTAGAGTTTCTGGTAGTATTCAGAGATGATCTCTTGTATCTCTGTGGCATCAGTTGTAATTTCCCCTTTATCATTTCTGATTAAGGTTAGTAGAGATTTTACTTTTCTATTTCTAATTAGTCTGGCCAAAGGTTTATCTATTTTTTTTTTTTCAAAAAACCAACTCCTTGTTTCATTAATTTTCTGAATGATTCTTTTGTTTTCAATTACATTGATCTCTGATTTAATTTTGGATATTTCTTTTCTTCTGCTGGGTTTAGGTTTAGATTGTTCTTCTTTTTCCAATTCCATAAGATGGCTTGTGAGTTTATAAAACATTTTAATGTTTAGGTACAGCTAATTAAGTTTAAGATGCTCTCACCTCCAAATGGTTGACTATATACATAGTCTTGTTGAACTAGATTACATCTATAATATTACCGCAATTTAAAAACTATCAGAGTAAAACCAAAAATAAGAGATTTTGGAGACCCAGGAATTCTAATAGAAGACCATGTAAGCAATTTCTTCATTGTTCCTGGTCAATTCCTTCTTTCCTATCATATCTTTCCATTCCTGTCTTACTTCACTTCCAAGTTTACATTAAACTAAAATTTCTCAACCCTAGAGAAGCCTTTTAGAACAATCCAATTGTTTTCCCTCTTTTCTATCTTTTTTCAAGTCTATCAGATGGTCAGTTTTCTGCAAATTAATTGTAGGCATAGTTTAATCTCAAAGCAGAGCACTAAACTTCAGCTTTCCTAGGATTATCAAATTTGAGCCTTAAGTTGCAATGTCATTTAAAAATAGTTATCTGCTATAATCTTTGTAGATCAATAGTGAAATACTCCATCAGAAATTTCTAAAACTTTGATCTATTTTTCTGGCTTTTCTAAATGCATAATACTAATAATGCTTTATAAGACAATTATTATGAGTAGTCTCCTCTAAGAATTAAAAATATGTATTTGAATTTCTCCCATACCAACTCAATCCTTTTTATTGTTTGTTTTGTTTTGTTTTTTGAGACAGAGTCTAACTCTGTTGCCCAGACTAGAATACCATGGTGCCATTTTAACTCATAGCAACCTAAAACTCCTAGGTTTAATCCTCCTGCCTCAGCCTACTGAGTAGATGAAACCACAGGTGCTTGCCACAATATCTGGCTAATTTTTCTATCTTTAGTACAGGGTCTCGCTCTTGCTCAGGCTGGTATCAAACTTCTGAGCTCAAGTGATCTTGCTGCCTTGGCCTCCCAGAGTGCTAAGATTACAGGCATGAGCCACCATGCTCAACCCCAATTCAATCCTTTTCAAAGAAAAACTATAACTGTATAGTTATAGAATTATGATTTAATGAATTGCATTTCTGAATCAATAGGATTGATTATATATTTCTCATCTACTTCAAAGAGAACTTAGTAAGATAATAGACTAGTTAAAATAACGGACTTTGACAGTAAGAATTGAGAATATTTGTAAAGTTTTTTTTTTTAAATCTCTGAACCATTGTACATTCTTTTGTAGACAGAGAATTTAGGTGATTTGGCAGGTTTTTAAAAAGACAGAAATAGTAAGAGAGTGATGTTAGAGATATGCCTTGGTTAGCATTGTCCCAGAAGGATACCCCAAGACTAGGATTTGAGTGCAAGTAGTATAGTTGAGAAATGCTAGGAATGATGGTGGGGAATAGGGAAGGTACACACAGAAGGGTGCCTTGACAATCCTCCTCCCACCGTAGGTGGCTTAAGCTTAATCTCACCGAAGAAACTGAGAGCCAGTGCAAAATACACACCTTTGAATTATTGCATCTGAGAGGCAGGGGAGCTGGGTATTTATATCCCAACTCGGAGACCATAGTTGCAGGATGTTCCTGGTGGTTGTTAATTCCCTGGCATTTCTGACCTGCCGAGCATAGATCAAAGGGCACAGCTCTTTTCTGTGGTTCTGGAGGAGAAGAAATCAGACCCTGACATGTAAATTCTGGAAGATAGAAGTCCGGGGTGTTCACTGAATGATCAGAAGGGAGGAAGGGGCACTGATGGCGTGTGCTTCAGGGTACCAAGGACTAAATCAAACCAAAAGAACAGGAGCAAAAACTAAGTCATGTCTTGTGACAGGATAAATTCCAAGGGTAAAAATATTACACAGAAGTAATCTGAGCAGGGGAAGCAAAAGGCTGAAATTTTTGTTGCATGGGAATGCTGGCAGCCCAGGAGGAAGCTAAAATTTGGGCTTAGTGTGTATGGTACGCATCTCAACCCAAACAATTTCATTTGGGTATACACTGGCATAAACTCACACTGCTATAGGTCCTTCTCCTAAAGTCCATGAGAACTGCTTGGCCTTTGGGTGCACTTTTTTATCTAACTGGCTGTCGTAGAACATATGGTACTTCTCAAAGCATGCCCATGAACGATGCCATCCCAGTCACAGTTTTCAGAGCCCTGGACGAAGTCCATTTGGAACTCCTCCTCAGGCCTGATTTCTCCACTTTAAGAAAAATTCAAACATCTCCAGATTCCAGAAATCTGGCAGATTGGCACCTGGCATTTTGCATAGTGGCGTGACATTTTCTGCATTTTTCTGGCCTGCTGCACAGAATTTGCTAGGGGCTGGCCCCAGCAGCGGAAATCCAGAGAGAAGCCAGGGGCTGTGGGCTGAAGCTCAGCGTCTAGACTGAAGTGGACCTAGAATTGTGAGATCTCTCCTACACTAACTTCCTCAGCAAACATTTATTAACAACTTTCTCCCATTTATATCTCTGGTTAAGACTTACAGGGGCAAGGAGGGCAGGAGTAGAAAATCCCCCATACATAATCTGTCAGTTAGTGCTAAGGAGGTCAAAGATGTTGAGGAAATCAGCATGACGAGGTTGTCCCTTATTTTCTACAGTCTCTGAAAGCCAAAGTCCGGCTCCACCCCAGCCCCACTCCATTCCTGACCAGCTTGACCTCACACGGACCTCACTCAAATCCATCTTTGAGATTGGAGACCACAGACAGATACAACTACCATCAAATAGCTGTGGGGTCCTTTTCATACACAATTGCATTAGCAATCACCTCATTCATGTTCATCAGCAGTAAAAGTGGAATAATCAGAGGGGCTTGTGGAACATTTGCAAAGAGCTATTCAGGAGTTTTTGTTGTGCTTCTCAGGGAACTTTAAGAATTTAGGACTTTTTCAGGTAAGAATTACAGAATTTGGTTTGTACTGAACAACTTTTTGTTGGGAATTATGATCATTTATTGATTTTTTTTTATTTTTTATAAACCCCTGTGGATTTAATTGTGTTAAAATAAAGATACATGTGAAAGGGGCATTCTCACTTGAAAGAAATGGCTATTGATCAATGTAGAATTATCTTTACAGATTAATGTAAAAATAAAACACTTTTTTTTGTTTTTTGGTGGGGGTGGTTGAGATAGAGACTCATTCTGTGGCCCTGAATAGAGTGCTACCACCTCAGCCTAACTCACAGCAACCTCAAACTCCTGGGTTCAAGTGATCCTCCTACCTCAGCCTCCTGAGTAGCTAGGACTATAGGCACCCTCTCTGACACCAGCTTATTTATATATTTTTAGTAGAGACAGGGTCTCACTCTTGCTCAGGCTGCTGTCAAACTCCCAAGCGCAAGTAACCCTGCTGTCTCAGCCTCCCAGGGTGCTAGGATAGTAAGAGTGAGCTACCATACCCAGCCACAAAACATGTTTAAAAATCTATTTGAAATTAATCTCGGGACATTTTAAAAGGAAAAATTAATTAAGTAGCACGTTTCTAGATCCTTCCCTGAAATACACTAACTTTTCTTTTCTTTTCTTTTTTTTTTTTTAATTAAATCACAGCTACATCGTTTGTGCAATCAAGGGGTACAATGTGCTGGTTTCATATATAATCTGAAATGTTTTCATCAACTGTTTAATATAGCCTTCATGGCATTTTCTTTTTTTTTTTTTTTTTTCCAGTGGTAAGACAGAATTTATTTACAGAAAACACTAAAGCTCCTGGTAGAGAGAGAGAACTCAAGTGGGGAGAGAAAAGCTCTCTCCGTTTCTCTCCCGGTCTTTCCCCATCTCCTCCTTTAGGCTTTTAGTCCCGGGGTATATATAGGTGTATGGGTTCCTTGGCCAGGAAAAGAATGAACACAGTCCCTTCCCCCAGGGGCAAGGTAAATGAAAACAATCCCTTCCGCTGGGGCAAAGTGAATGAATGTGTCAATGAGTGGACACAGTCCATTCATGGAATTGAGGCCTAGGAAATTCACATGAAATTGACGTAGGCATAGGAAATGGGGGTTCCACATTAAGTCCTAAGTGTAAAGTGAAAGAGACACCAATACACTAACTTTTCATTTCGTATAATGAGTTTTTTTTTGCCAGGTACCTAGAGACATCAGTACACTTCCAAAATGTAACTGAATCCTTACTTCTTTGGAAGCACCATTATCCTCGAAACAAGAAGATAAAGTTGAAAATGATACCATCAACTCAACTCTAAATAACCCATACTAACAAGGAAAAATGCTGGTTGAATGACTTTTTTAAGTACACAAAAAAGCAATAATTTACAGACATTTCCCAGTGAGAACAGTGAGAAGCAAGGCAAGAAGGAAGGGGGAAATAAATTAGGATGCTAAATTTTGCCTTCGTTATGTCCAGGAAACTAATGCAATTTAAGAAGAAAAATGATAATCCCTACTCTGGGCCCCATTTGATTCCAACAGCTTTGTGGACTTGAAATTCAATGTGGGCAGATGTTGCTTTTTTTGAAACACCTTTAAGGAGGGCTTTACTTGCCACTTCACCACGGACTCTATCATGCCCAGTTATTCATAACCCAGCCCTGATTTATACCTTTCTTTATTCCCTGTGCTCCCTGCAGGCATGCCACTTGTGGGCTCCTCTTCTACATCCCCCCCTACCCAGCCAAATTATTCAATTTGCTATCCCAGAACAATATTCACTCTAAAATTCCGGTCTCATGTAGCTTCCCTCATTTCCTCTCTCCCTGTCTAAACCCCATTTCTCTGTAAATTCCACTTACATGACAACCCCTTCACAAAGCGGCATCTGTACTTATCACACTTATTATTTATAAACAGTGGTGCACTCGTAAATGTTTAATAGCTGGCTCACCTTGATTTGTAGTGTTTACCAATTTCTGTGGTATAAATTCTCTCACCATGGTCCATTTCAAAACTTGGAGTTGGAAAGTTGCCTACAATCTGCTCTGAGAGCTGGGAGAGCTGACTCAAACACATAATGGTTTCACAGGAATTTGTAAAATGGCATCAAGGTGCTATATTTCTAAGAGAGGTTAGGTAATGTGGTAGAAGCAGCAACACAGAGCAGCAGAGAACCCTGTTCTAGTTTGCCAGTATGTAATTACTTGAGTGTAAGCCACTTAACAACTTCGAGTCTTGGCTCGGCGCCCACAGCTCAGTGAGTAGGGCACCAGCCACATGCACCCAGGCCACGCACCCAGCCTGCTAAACAACAATGACAACTCCAACCAAAAAATAGTCAGGCATTGTGGCAGGTGCCTGTAGTCCCAGTTACTCAGGAGGCTGAGGCAAGAGAATCACTTAAGCCCAAGAGTTTGAGATTGCTGTGAGCTATGATGCCACAGCACTCTACTGAGGGCAACATAGTAAGACTCTATCTCAAAAATAAAATAAAATAAAATAAAAAACCTACTTCGAGTACTTGATTTTTCTCATCTGTGCAACAACAAGAGCTCACACATAACCTCTGAGCTAACAGGCCTATGATCATGTATTATCACCTCAACTGAAATCTCCTTGCCCGTAGGCTAGGCCATAACATTTTATGTCCTCCCCACAACTAGTGCAGTGACTTGCACTTAACAGGTGCTTCATAACTAGTTGCCGAATATGTGATTCTTCTGGGTAACACTGGAAATAGCCTGAGTACATGACGGGCTAATGGTATCGACCAGGATATGGGATTAGAACAAGAAGAATCAAATGTTTAATTGGAAGAATAATTTTCTCTGTGAATAAAGATATTTTCCAGGTTGGTAACAGACTGACTGAGAAGTGCCATAGTTAGTTGTGCATCACTTCTGCCCCCTACTCTCCCCTTCAGGGTCACCCTAAACAAGCACCAAGCCATCCTCACCTGACAGTGACTCCTAGTGGAAATTTCCCTTCATCATTTTTCTACTTTCCAGACTACATTTTTTGCATTTCTCTCCATCAATGGAGAGACTGTCAAATTTATCTCAGAGAAAATAATATCTTTTTTTCCTCTACCAATTTCTTCCTTTTCATCATGCTACTTGTGAATTGTGACTGATTGGGGCACTCTTAATATTCATACAGCAAAGGACAAGAAGACCGTATAGATCAAAGTAAATTTGGACATTCAATAGAATAATAAATATGATCCTTTCAACCTTAGCTTTTTAAAGGCCTCGGTATTATATAACAGTGAGGTAAGCAGTGCCCTGTGTAGAATTGCTAAGATTGTAAAACTACTTCTGCCAGCATTAATGATCCCCAAGCAATAGAAACTCTTGAGTTGGAAGAATTAAAGCAGAAGCATCCTGTTGAGAGACCTGTCAGAGGTATAGTTCTCCCATGGGAGAAAAACTACCTCTTTGCTTTAAGTCAAGTAAGAGGGACTTCAAGGGAACACTTGGAGAATTCAGTAAGTGTCTCCCAGAGTTTAAGGGAATTTAAGTACTGGTAGAAGACACTGTGGCTAGATGCACCTGCAGGAGCAATGCAGAGGAAAAGGCAGGAATCAGGTTTTCTGTAAGCAAATGCATGCCACACAGAAGGGAAGAAATCTAGAGTCCCTTGAAAGGACTTCCTGGAAGGCAAAGGGACTTCCTGCCAGGGACTGAGCACAGTGTCAAAGTAACCAGCTGCCTGGCCTATCGCCCATCTTACAGGAACTATACTTGTAGTCGAGAGTCCCATGAGGAGAAACACTCCTAAAACATCCCCCATGATAAAGTCAGCTTTGAACATCTATGATGGCAAATCCAATTTGCATCAGCAAGATCCCTCATCCCACTCCAGTCCTGAAAGGGCCTGAAAACATACACACACACACTTCAGACACACTCACATACATCCCTGCACACTCATACACAGGCACTCACACACACCACTCACACACACACTCCAGATTTCAGTCCTCGGGCCTGGCTGAACAATGAGAGAAACTTGAAAGAAGACAATAGGTTTAGATTATTGTTCTGGACTAGACTCTCTGAAGCTTTAAAGAGACTGGAGGATTAATAACTACCAGAGAGTTGAGAATAAATTAAAAGGCTATAAGATCTGTATCTTAGAAGGGTACTGGTGAAACTTACTAAATGTAGAATATCAATGTCTTCATATAGTGATTAAGAAAATGCCATGAAGGCCATGTTTAACAGTTCGATGAAAATATTTCAGATTGTATATGAAGTCAGCACATTGTGCCCCATGATTGCACTAATGTATACATTTATGATGTAATAAAATTATAAAAAAATAGATAAATAAAAAGTTGAACTCATAAAAAAAAAGCTATAAGATCTGCTTAAAATTTCATCTCAGAATCAGGGGAAAACCATTCAACAGAATGTTTTAAAGAGGCAGTAAAAACAAAAGTTGCTTTAGGTGTTTTTTCTAAGGAGTTTAGCTTTTTTACCATAATGGTTACAAACTAAATAGAAAAAGATTGCCCTCAATTCTTAAAGTACTTGAATGTTTTCCAGGCCACTTTACACCTGGAAATATTGATTAATCTGCCCACTCACCTGCTCCTCACCAAGCTACAGGCATTCACATCTGAGCAAAGTAAAAACTGTTTCTTCTTCAACTGTGTTGTTCCTCTGTTTTGCCTAATTAACAGTATGAAAACTGTGTTTTCTAGTTTTTTCATTGATAGAAATGCAGTATATTTCTACTCCCCTTTAGATTTATAAGTGGGCTAGACACTACTTACAATATTCTGTATAAAGAAAAATGTGTATAATGTTCCAAAATCAGAGGTTAGAACGAACAGATCTGGAGACTGTTTTCCTATAATCTGTGCTTACTCCAGTGATGACAGTACATGTGAGAGCAAAATAAAAACCTTTATTCAAAATGATAATCTCTGTACAGAACTTGTTATATTAATCTCAGATCTCTCAAAGGGGATAGGTGTTTGCCCCAGCAGGTCTGGTCTTGGGGATAAGAGAAACTCATTATTCCATCTGTATTAATTTGTCTTGGTGTGTACAATCATGTACCCAGCATGGAAATGGCACCGGCAAAGACTTCCAGGCTGACTGTCTCTTGGGAGTCCAAGACACTTTAAGTTGTCAGAGTTGATAAAGATACATTCTAGGAAATATGAACCTGCCTATTATTTTTCTGGGAGTAGCAGCCAAAACCAATAACAAAAAAAATGACCGAACACTGCCAGGCTGGCAGGCATTCTTTACTACATTTCATGCCAATTATTTCTTCTCACATGAAAAGCAGGCATTAATTTTCAACCCCTGACCTGTGTTTCACATACCTGGGTTTCAGACCAAAATAAACACTAGCTATCATAAAAATGCTCGACAGCCTCATGATGAGGATTCCTTTTAGGCTTCTGGCCAATAAGTTTAGTATGAGTCTGCAGAACTTTTACAGGGAAGAAAGGGAATGCAAGGGAGAAAGAGGATAATTGTCCTCCCTTCCTTGAATGGTCTTATTTATTACGCTATCTACTAAGTTCAGAGAGGGAGAGAAAAAACTGATGGAAATGATTGTCTAGTATCTGGTAGTCTCCACGGTGTTTCAGGGGCCTAGCAGACCCTGTCCTGGGCTACTTCTTCTCTTTCAAGTGCAAATTAATCACTCAAGTATAACCTCCAAAAAAGATCTATCGCCTGCCTGAAACAGTCCAAAGACATGGGATTGGCAGCAGAGAGCGCACTGGACAGAAACCTTAGGATGGAGCATGTGTAGCTGCTGTGACTAGCATGTTGTGGCAACGGTGCTTCCAGTGGCTGAGCAGGAATTTGAGTGTGATGGTTCTTGTTCACTAAATGATTCCCTGGAGGCCCTAAAAAGAAAAAAATAATATCTCAAGGTTCCCAACATCTTTCCAGGGGTAGCTTTCTCAGGGTAGTCTAACCTGGTAAAGACTCACAATGTGTTAGACTGAAAAATGGAATGAAGATACACATTCCCAGCCCTCCAAAGCAGACCTCAAACATAGACAAATGCCCAAATCACAAAATACTCTCAGGTCATAGCCAAGTTGTACGTGAATATCTACATGCAGCAGAGAGATTAATTTTCTAAAGTAGCAGTGTAAGTCAAGAACCAGGGTTTTTAAGTGAAATTCTTTTTGCCTGACTACTATGGATCAAGTCCCGAAATAATAAGTCAATGTCTGATTCTATGGTATCAAATTTCAAACTTCTTTATCCTATGCATGGTAAGAGAATCATGGGGGAGAAAGACAGGAGGCATATTGTACTGTTATTCAAAGGAGACCCTCAGCATCTTTCTGTATGTCATTCATTTGATTAACTTGTTCAGTCATTCACAAATATATATTGACCCTTACATTCCAAGTTCTGGGCTGAAATCGTCAATAAGATGGACAAGACTCTTGTCTTCATGGAGAGACAGAGGAGAAAGAACAATTGTACTTTGAGCCAGACATGCTCTAGTTGAGCCAAAGCCCAGGGCCTACTCCCTCATATATTTGGTCAAGGTAGCCAGCCTTTGCAAAAAATAACAACTCTAATCCTGTTTCTGCCTCTGTCTCTAACCTGATATATGACCTCAACACTTTCTGGTTCCCAATATGGAGATAACAGCACCTGTTCTAATAGGGAACTAAGACCCAAGGAACATAATAAAATTTTATAAAGTGCTATATAAATAAAATATAACAAATATAAGCAAAAATACTTGTCAAGAGTTAGCGTTCTGTTTGTTACCTAATTCAAGTCTAACAAAAAATATCTGCCCTCAGAGATGAGAGCCAGGAGAGAGAAGGAAGCGGTGACTGTAACTGAACATTTATACAATGCATCTGAAGAACAGACAATCCTCTGAACATTTTATACAATGCATCCTGAAGAACAGACAATCCTCAGTTCAGTACAGTCACAAGCTAGAGCATCATAATAATATGTACAGAGTTTTCTTTAACGTTTTCACAATCTATGTATGAAAAAGAAAATGGATATTTTCCATTCAGTGCCCTTCAGAATTAAAGAAAAGAGGAATAGGACAAATAGCCTTTTTTAAATAGGCAAATATGATTTCCTTTAATAAACAAATAAGTTCTTTTTAGTCACTAGTCAATGACTCCAGGGAAAGAAGTTAAGGAAATAATCCATGAGATTTTTTGGGAGGGAAGGGAGCATGTTAGCTTTCTTTCTCCTCTCCACCAAAAGAAAGAAACCAAGAATAATGGTGGACTGAGAGTTTCTTTTTTAGTCTCCCACAATTCAATAACATATTTTCCATCTAACAGGGGATAAGTTCTTATTCAACTATGATCCAGAATGGTCAGTTTCAATTTCAGAAAAGATGATTAAAATCAAATAAATATGTAATGGGCAAGCAATACAAGTTTAAATATTTTAAGAGGCTTTACTTCTAAATAGAATATATTTTTAATAGAGAAAATGTGCAAAAAATAATTCACAGGTAGGTCTACTGGGTTCCTTTTATGGCAATGAGTGACTAGAGGTCCTTATTTTTAGACAGTGACTCTAAAGGATTAAACATCATACTTCATTTATGTGGTCACGACAAGTGAGGACAATGGGTTTAAATCCAAATCCACCAAGGAATCAGAAACTTGCATGGGGGAGCAGTCAGTAAAAATATTTCCATGGAATGTTTTAGCACCAGAGGCACTGAGAATACACCAGAGGTCATCTGAGCTGGTTCCTCTGTCTGCAAGTGTTGGCACATGTGTATGGGAAAACTCCTACTCTTTGGTGAATAAATAGCTTGATTCCCTCACCTTTGGTGTCATAAGGCTCACCTTGCCCTACAGCACACTTCCCATAGGGAAGAATATTAGCTTGACATGAGACAATTTATCACGTAGTTACTCTGGGCATGGCAGGGTAGCTGCCATGTAAACATTGTAATATAATGTAAACTGTTTACATGTAAACATTCTAATATACTACCGCTTTAGGGAAGCATAGACAAGGTAGAGAGAACAAATCCATTATAAGCATGAATACTTAATAACTTACTGTCCTTGCCAGCAAAAGTTAGAGATGGACAAAAGGAGTCCCAGAGAAACAATGAGAACCCCCCCTGCCACACACATATATATATCCCAATTTTGTCCATGATAGAATGCAATTCTATGAATTACAAAAAAGCTGTATAGGAGTAAGTGTTCAGGGATGATTGTCAAAAATCAAAAGTATCACTATATAGGTCCTATAAAAACATAAGGAAAAAGAAGACGCTAGGCAGCTGGGTAATCACTGACTCGTGAAAAATGTCTTATAGAAACATCAGCATGAAGAGAGACTACATCTTAACCCAAACCATCTGATGGCTGAACTCCAGTTACCTTGTAAACAGGATTTTTGCCTTTATTTCTCCCAACTGCAGCTTTGCCTTTATTTCTCCCAATTGCAGCTGACTGTAATTTTGCCAGTTTAAATCAAAGCTGGAATTTTTTTCTACTGATGAAACCTAAATATTTGATGTTTGCATTTCTGAAATCTTTCTTTAGCCATGTAAGGCTCTAGTGGATCTAGGTACAAGTATTATTACACACACACACACACACACATTTACATTAAACATTGACAGACACTCATCTTTTCCCAGATCTTGGGAAAAGGAACATACTTTTTGATGATATAAAGTATAATCCTTCTTAGGGAGAATTTATCTTTTCTGGTATAAAAATATCACATAGTTTTATCAGCTATCTTCTGTTTTTCAGTTGATATCTCAGCTAAACAATTAAGGAAGGTAAGTCTGATTTACCTATACTAAATTTTAAATCTTCTGAATTCACCAGAGTTTACTCTGAGCCCAGCAAAGTGCATGAGATGTAATAGGCACTAAGTAAATTTTTGTTCAATGAATGAATATAATAAGATTAATCAGCAAACTCATCTTTTTTTTTTTTTGAGACAGAGCTGCAAGCTGTCACCCTGGATAGAGTCCCATGGCATCATAGCTCACAGCAACCTCCAATTCCTGGGCGCAAGTGAGTCTCTTGCCTCTGCCTCCCAAGTAGCTGGGACTACAGGCGCCCACCACAACACCCGGCCATTTTTTGGTTGCAGCCGTCATTGTTGTTTGCCAGGCTGGGGCTGGATTCGAACCCACCAGCTCAGGTCTATGTGGCTGGCGCCTCAGTCCGTTGAGCCACAGGCACCGAGCCAGCAAACTCATCTTTTAACAAGTTTTACTGTAATTATTTGTATAAACTAAAATAATTTCCATTATAATACCACTAGTTATGAGTTAATAAAGATTTACTTAGATTACACAAGCATGT
>CAUYRH010046463.1:0-16103 GCA_963574655.1 Perodicticus potto
AAACAGAGAGATAGATGTATGGAACAGAATAGAGAACCAAGAGATGAACCCAGCTGCTTACTGCTATTTGATCTTTGACAAGCCAATTAAAAGCATTCAGTGGGGAAAAGATTCCCTATTTAACAAATGGTGCTGGGTGAATTGGCTGGCGACCTGCAGAAGACTGAAACTGGACCCACGCCTTTCTCCATTAACTAAGATAGACTCTCACTGCATCAAAGATTTAAACTTAAGCCATGAAACTATCAAAATATTAGAAGAAAGTGCAGGGAAACCTCATGAAGGAATCGGCCTGGGTGAATTTTTTATGAGGAGGACTCCCAGGCAATTGAAGCAGTATCAAAATTACACTACTGGGACCTGATCAAACTAAAAAGCTGCTGTACTGCTAAGAACACAGTAAGTGTAGCAGGCAGACAGCCCTCAGTTTGGGAGAAAATATTTGTAGGTAATGCCTCTGACAAAGGTTTAATAACCAGAATCCACAGAGAACTCAAACATATTAGCAACAAAAGAACAAGTGATCCCATCTCAGGGTGGGAAAAGGACTTGAAGAGAAACTTCTCTAAAGAAGACAGGCACACGGCCTACAAGCATATGAAAACAATGCTCATCATCCTTAATCATCAGAGAAATGGAAATCAAAACTACCTTGAGATATTATCTAACTCCAGTAAGATTAGCCCACATAACAAAATCCCAAAACCAGAGAGGCTGGCGTGGATGTGGAGAAAGGGGAACACTTCTACATGGCTGGTGGGAATGAAAACTAATATATTCCTTTTGGAAGAATGTTTGGAGAATACTTAGAGATCTAAAAATAGATCTGCCATTCGATCCTATAATATCTTTACTAGGTGTATACCCAGAAGACCAAAAATCACATTATAACAAAGACATCTGTACCAGAATGTTCATTGCAGCCCAATTCATAATTTCTAAGTCATTGAAGAAGCCCAAGTGCCCATCGACCCACGAATGGATTAATAAATTGTGGTACATGTATACCAGGGAATACTATGCAGCCTTAAAGATGGAAACTTTACCTCTTTCACGTTTACATGGATGGAGCTGGAACATATTCTTCTTAGCAAAGTATCTCAAGAATGGAAGAAAAAGTATCCAATGTACTCAGCCCTACTATGAAGCTAATCTATAGCTTTCATATGAAGGCTAAAACCCTTTTATAGCACAAGATTGGGGGAATGGGACATGGGAGGGGTGGGGAGGGTGGAGAGAAGGGTGGAGGGAGGGTAATTGGTGGGATCACACTTACAGTGCATCTTAGAAGGGTACAAGTGAAAGTTACTAAATGCAGAATATAAATGTCTTCATATAGTGATTAAAAGGCCATGAAGGGTACGTTAAATAGTTCAATGAAAATATTTCAGATTGTATATGAAGTCAGCACATTGTGCCCCATGATTGCACCAATGTGTACAATTATGATTTAATAAAAATAAAAAAAAATAAAAAATAAAAAAATTTTCAGAAGATCACATCTCCTGCACAGCTATTTCATCCAAAAAAAAAAATAGGAGTGATTGGATTAGGACTCACCCTAATCCAACGTGATCTCAATTTAGCTTGATTATATTTTCAATGACCCTACTTTCATATGCAACAATCACATTCCCTGGTTCCAGACCTTAGGACATCAACATATCTTTTGGGGGACACAACTCTACCTGTTCTGGAACTGAGAATGTCAATATTAGATGTGAACAGAGAAAAAGCAGAGCAGGCAAGCCTGCTGGGTGAAGAGGGTGGCCACTGCAAAGCTTTAATGAAGACAATTTAATTTTACATTTTACACCAAGTCCTATGAAATTCAATATATTTTTAAACTGATTTAATAAAAGTAAGATTACAACGCCCCAATTTACCTTAAAGTAGTTCAGGACTTCCTGATGTAATTTTTTTATTGTTTTACTTAGTGGGTTATCACAAATGTAAAACTACACTCAGGTGCTAGAAGCAAAACCATGAGGCATAAGGTTGTGAAGGAAGCTATTCTGGAAATCTACCTTAGAATTAAAAATATCATGGACTTTGTAGAATTTACAACAACCCACAGTTTACCTAGTTGTTATCTCCTGCACTTAACACTATAACAAAATTATGTCTTATCACCAATCCCGCTTGGAAATTGGATTTTCATTGCTTACATTTTTATTTTTGCTAATTGTGCTCTTTTCACTCAGCAAAATAGAAAACATTTTATAGAATACTTCCCAAGGAAAAAGCCCACATATAATTTTGCCATGTCTCATTTTTCACAATTAAAGCACATGAAATAATAAAGGAAATGCCTCAGCCGTCCTTGCATTGTAAGTGCTGTGATATTTAGGGAATTATTATTTCGCTATTTATGTAGCTCACCTTTCACCTCCAAATTATGTAAAGGTGGAGCACATGTCAGTATTTCCATTTCAGCAGTGAGCTTCAGAGAAGCTTTACCCCATGTCACAGAGAGCATGAGAGCATGAGCTGAGGCCAGGCCTCATGACTAGAGTGACACTACGTCACTACAAAATGGCTCTTTTGATTTTTTTCTTTTTTTCTTTCTTTTTTTTTTTGAGACAGAGTCTGTATTGCCCTTGGTAGAGTGCTATGGCGTCACAGATCACAGCAACCTCAAACTCTTGGGCTTAACTGATTCTCTTGCCTCAGCCTCCCAAGTAACTGGGACTACAGGTGCCCGCCACAATGTCTGGCTATTTTTTGTTGTAATTGTCATTGTTATTTAGTTGGCCCAGGTTGGGTTCAAACCCACCAGCCTGAGTATGTGGCTGGCGCCATAACCACTTTACTATGGTGACCGAGCCAAAATAGCTCCTTTTTTATTATTTTCAAAACTTCTCTCAGCTTGGTGCCTGTGGCTAAGGCGCCAGCCACATACACCTGAGCTGGCGGGTTCGAATGCTGCCTGGGCCCATCAAACAACAATGACAGCTGCAACCAAAAAAAGGCCGAGCGTTGTGGCGGGTGCCTGTAGTCCCAGCTACTTGGGAGGCTAGGGCAGGAGACTCGCTTGAGCCCAGGAATTGGAGGTCGCTGTGAGCTGTGATGCCACAGCACTGTATCCAGGGTGACAGCTTGAGGCTCTGTCTCAAAAAAAAAAAGAAAAACTTCTCTCTATTTCACATTGATCAGCACCTGCTTTTCATGGAGAAATGATTAACTAATACCATTTAGTGAAGGTTATGTTTATGAATCTGAAGGTCTTGATAATAGGAATTGATAATAGGAAGATATTAGAATATTTCAACCCACTGGGTATATATTTAAGTTTATACCCAAATGGAAGAATTAAAGATACATATTCATTTCACATGCATAGAAATTTATTTTTAAAAAGTGCAACTAGTCCCCAAAACTAATTTTTAAAAAATATTAAAGAACGTGTATCATAAAAGTATGTTGTTTGAGAATGCAATAAACTTGGAAATCAAAAATAAATCCAAACCCAAATTTTAGAGCACCTCTTTGAAGAATGTTTATATTAATGAAGTCAGAGTGAAAATTAATCTTTAGAATTACATGATAATAATAGCACTGAACACTAAGCATCAGTGGTGGAAATCTGGGAAATGTGGCTAAAGCAGTAAAAGAATATGTTAATTTAAAGATTAGCAAACAAAAATGACTAGGAAGCAATGAGTTAAGTCAGAATATGAATAACAGATGAATGTCAAAATAGCAGATGGCAGATAATAATAAAAGTAGACAATTATTCTATTTTCCCATCTACCCACCTCCTTTTCAGGGCTATCAGGAAAAGAAGTGAGCGCAACAAGTTCCCCAGGATTCTTTAAGGAGCACGAGGTTTCTAAAGACAACTATTTTAGCATAATTTGGAAGAAGAAATCTCAGGCATCAAAATTGAACAGCATAATTAAATGATTTCCTATAAGATGGTATTCCATACCGGCTCTCCTTAAAAAGCCAATTATAACTTACAAAATGTAAGACTATCTAGAGGCAGAAATGTAAAATTAAAATAACCTTTCAGACTGCATCTAAAATGTAAAATATGTGGAAGGAAATGAAATTTCTATCAGAATTTTTACATTTTCTAGGACTTGTGGGGAATTATCTGGATTCTCAATGACTTTATATTTTCTGTCCTAAATATGTGAGCCACCAGATCCCAGACTTTCTATTTGCAAAATACATCATCTCCTGAAGCAGGCACGTTTGCTAAGGCTGTTCTTCATTTCCCAGAAAAATGAGGACTAGAGTCCAGCTCCACTGCCAACAACGTCACGTCACAGAGCAATCACTCAACCACGTAGAATCAAACACACTCTAGAGATTAACAAAACAATATCGATGACATAGATAAAATAGCTGTCATAACGTCTATTTCCTAATAGTGATACATTTTAATTTTAGTTCTTGACTTAAAACTCTCTATTTCTGTTTGACATACTAGCCAAACAAGTTCTGTTTCAAATGCTGCTTTCTTGCTTTATGTGCATTTCTAAAATCAATTATTTAAGACATGTTAATTATTCTAAGCCTGCTCCCCCACTAGACTGCCTCCAGATTCAATTAACACATCAGATGTTAATTCTGCAGTATGAGACTGCTTCCCCCAACCCTGTGAGCACCAGGAGGAAGAAATAGTGCCTAATGCATCAATGTCCCCTCAGCACTGTGCATAGCCCACGACCACTGTTATGTGGTCAGGTTTGTTGAAAAAGAAAGAAAATGTGGGGAAAAGGAGGGAAGGAAGAAAAGAGACACAAGCAGTAGTCAATTAGGAAAGGGAACGCAACTGGGACTAGAGGCAAATTGCCTAAAAGCAGCAAAAAGTGGTAAATTGCAGTCCTGTGTGGAAAGAGCAGTCAGAAGAAATAGAAACATAAAAATAATAATTTTAAAATTTCGGCATTTGGATTGTCTGGGATTTTTGTTTGTTTGATTACATCTGTCCCTACCAAAAATAAGGCTCAATATGTGAGACAGGGATTTCCGAAGGCACGTTCACAGATTAACCATTTTCTTTTCCTTCTTAAAATTGGTCCGCAAAGTGTTTCACTGTAGATGGATCTACAGTCTGCATGTGCCCCTGCCACTCAGTGCGTTGAAAACTTCACCCCCAGTGCCCCTAATAAGAAGTGAGGAGGTCATGGGGGCTCTGCCCTGGCCAGGAGACTGATGTGGTGGTGGTGTGTGTGTGTGGGGGGGTGTCAGTGGTTGTCATGAGAGTGAGTTTGATCCTCTCTTGCTCTCCTGCCCTCTGGAGTGCTCCTGACCGTCCCCCCATGCCATGGGATGACGCAGCCAGAAGGCCTTCCCAAGATGCCAGCACTTTGATAAGGAACTTCTCAGACTCCAGAACCACGGAAATAGGTCCTTTATACACTACCCAGTCTCTGGTGTTCTGTTACAGCAACCCAAGGAATAAGATGCATGGGCAGCTTATCTATGACCTGCCCATTCGCTGATGTCTCCAGGTAACTGTAATGATAAAGCAGAAAGAATATCCTTTAAGACTTACAGTAAGAATTGAAGAATTGGTGAGATGTGAGACAGGGACAGGAGACGGAAGTGTTTAGATCTGCAAATGAGAACCAGTGCTTCTCTTTCAAATGCCCTTTGTGCTTAGAAATAAACAAACTTGTGGCCTAGGTAGGAACCTTTTCCCTGTCCCTCAAACTGCCTAAAATGACAAATGAGTTCCTGTGAACGGCATTCTACTCAACGATATCTAATATTGGGTGTTTATGACTAGGTGAATCACAAAACTCAGCTCATTAAGCATCCGAGCCGGGAGGGTAATTGGCAGCTGCCTGCCTGTGTGGTTGTCATGAGGTCTTATTTACCAAAGCCCAAGAGTCAGAAGTGCTTGGGCGGAGCAATACTTGTAGCACAGAATACATTATTTCCTTGTCACTTGACAAATACAGTGTGGGATATGGATTGCTGGAAACTGAGAAACATTTACCAGATTAAAAAGGTACCAAATGACAAATATGAGAAAGCAAACTTGGCATTACACATTCTGCTTTCCACAGGTGACAGCACTTTCTCATTGAGAACGAACCTGTGTCAGGCCCTGTGTTTAGTAACTTGTTCAAATTAGAGTATTTTATACATACCAGAGGGAGGAAGCTAAATAAATCTGAAACTATATAATATTAAATATATTTTTAAATACATATCTAATTCTCCTTTCAGTTTATCCTAATGACAACCCTGGGATGAATCAGAGTAATTGTTGTATTCGTTCATTCACCCACCGTGCCGTCACTCATTCCGTGAACATTCTGGCCGAGTGCTGGTCATCAGGCTATAATGGATACAGAGACTGAGATCCAGAAAAGTTAAGTCAGAATGAGATTACTGCTGTCATTTTTCCTATTGCTTGTATAATGTTTTTCAAAATATCCTTTGTTGATTATCTACATTGACTCCAGAGTAAAGCAATTTAATGATTCAAGTGTCTGTATGGTCATAGAATGTTTTCACGGGGGACACAATGTTTTGTAATTCATCAGCCTGAATGATAGCCGGCCTGCATAATTAGGAGCAGCGGGCTGAGGCCGCATACAAATGGTGCTTCCGCTCCTACTTTATATGACGGGAGCTGATTATGGTTTGTGCATTCATGGAGACAGAATACACACTGGTGACAGGGACACTTGAAAAATAGAAAGCTACTTCCTTTTGCATAACTTCCCAGTGGATAAGTTATTATTTAATTTCTTCTACGCATGCCTCTCTTTTAGGAAGCTAATTAATGTCATAAATCTAAGGAGTAAGGAGTTTGAGAATCTATATTTTCTGATTTTTACATTTTATGTGCTTAAGTGACATTTCGTGAATGTCACATTTTTTTTTTTTTTTTAGAAATGGGGACTTTCCTATATTCTTCTTTATTACATTTTTAAGAGATGAGGTCCTGCGCTGTTGCCCTGGCTAGAGTGCAGTGGCATGATCATAGCACACTGCAGCCTTGAACTCCAGGGCTCAACTTTCCAAAGTTCTAGAATTACAAATGTGAGCCGTTATGCCTGACCATGGCCTTTATGACACTCCATTTAGTTTCAGGTTTTTATTGAATTGTAAATTAAAAGAGTTCGAACTATACCAACATACATTAAAATAGGTATAGCAAATGGGTTTTTAAGTAACCTCAAAGTATTCATGATCATCTCTCTCCTTATGAAACATTTCCTAAGAAGTATTACATTCAAGATTTAAAAAATGATGAATTTGGATGAAAGACAGTGAAGATATTATACAGGGAGTGGTGAACAAAACCTCCTCAAAATCTCATCCAGCTATTTCTGGAAGTTCTAGGTGTGGTGCAGATAAGATGAAGACCTTATCTGTTAGCTGCAGCACACTAACTCATGTTCTTCCCGCCATGCCTGCCCCCTGAGGCTCTCTACATGCACTGCTGACAATAAAACTCTGATATTCACTCCAAAGATTCTCATTCTTAGCATTTCAAAGAGCCACCTCTCAAGCTGCCAGCCTATCATTCCCTGGAGTCAGACAGCCACGTCATCAGTGACATTCTAAGAGTATTTTAGGTGGGATTGAGAAGAATATTTCCTTGGCCCATCCAGACTGCTAAAGCAAAATAGCACACAGACTGGGTGCCTCATAAACAACAGAAAATGTTTGCTTATGGTTCTGGAGGCTGGTAAGCCCAGCATCAAGGCAATGGCAGATTCAGTGTCTCATGAGATCCCATTTCTGACTCACAGATGCCATCTTTCATGGTGTCTTCAAATGGTGGGGGGCCTAGCTAACTCTCTGGGGCCTCTTTTATAGAACCACTAACCCATTCACGAGGGCCTCCCTCACCTCCATCAACTCCCGAAGGTTCCACCGTCTAATACTATCACCATGGTGGTGAGATTCTGCAACAGTAGTTTGGAAAACACAGACACTCAGATCACAGCCAGTACCTATCCCCTGCCTGTTATCACTCCAGACCCTGCTGTGTGGCTGCATCTCATGAATTACAGAGGAAGTTACTCCTTAAGCTTCTGCCATGACCTTTTTCTCAACATAGCTCAGACTTGAGTTCTGGGGAGCTGGACTACTCAGAGATTGCCACAAACCCTGTGCTGTCTTCTCTCTAACCTTGAAGTATGAGGAATGACATATTTCTTTTCTTTTCCTTAGTCACAGTACAACCTCTGCAAGCCCTACCCCTGCCCAAAGCTATTGAGAAATGTGGGTCAGTCATTTTTATAGCTATTTCTTTTTATTTAATAAATCATAGCTGTGTACATTAATGCAATCATGGGGTACAACGTGCTGGTTTCATATACAATCCGAAATATTTCATCAAACTGGTTAACATAGCCTTCATGGCAATTTCTTATTTATTCTTTACAGCTATTTCTTAATATGAGGCTTCAAAACTTCAGGAGAAACAAGAGAAAGCTATTTCCAGCCCAGAGTCTTCACATCCCTGCAGTCAGCATTGAAGGAGGCTGTTTCCTTCCATGTAGCAGCTCCATTCTTACCAACACAGTCTCTGCCTTGGGAAGTTTTGCTAGCATTTCCAGTCCAACAGTTCTTTGTACTTAAATCTCTACAGACCCATTTAGAAAGGAGGAGGAAATGGGTCTCAGCTGCTTGTAGATACTGTCACTGTGCTCTTAGGGAGCCATGTATTTACTACTTCGCCCTCTCCTGTCCTTTTCCCTTTCTTTGGAAAAGCATTAAAACAGCTTCCTTCCTTTCTCCAATGATCCAGGTTTGCCTACATGAAGGGTTCAGACTAGGAGAAGTGGAATTAGTTAGTTGCTTTAACTTAGACATTTCTGTTTCATCCACAAAGTAGATTATAAAATTTATGCAAACATCAAAAATGAGAAGATTTACATTTATAATTCTTTGTGACTTCTATTACTAAATCGAATAGACTTCTATTACTAAATCATGACAGGACTGCATTTCAAAAGTGGGCAGTATTTGAATAGCAATTCTCCAGTTTTCCACAGTCCTCACTACTCCCTACTATATTACACCCAGCTCACTTCTCTCATTTGTTACCTGCTTGACCATTGTAGTCATTACAGTTTACAACCTCTATCCTGGACCTTACCAATAAGGACAACTTAGCGAGATTGTCTTTAATTGGTGTCACTGTATCTGGCAACTTTTGGCTCTGGAACATAAAGAGACTTTCAATGTTTGCTATAGTCTGAATGTTTGTGTCCTCCAAAATTCATATATTAAAACCTAATCCCTCCTGTGGAGGTTCTGCCCTTATGAATGGAATTAGTGTCCTTACAACAGAGATTCCAGAAAGCTAGTCGGCTCCTCTGCCGAGGAAGGCACCATCTGTGCACCAGAAAGCTAGTCCTCACCAGATACTGCCAGGGCCTCAATCTCCAACTTCCAGACCTCCAGAACTATGGGAAATAATAATATTCTGATCTTCAAAAGGTACCTAGTTTGTGTATTTGTTATAGGAGACAGACTAAGACAATATTTCTCTTCTAAGGCAAGAACACTTATCAATCCAGAATGTGGCCCTGACCGTCCCATCATCTGGATAGGGAAATAGGAAATTTCCTTTTCATTCTTTGGCTGATGACTTCACAGTAACAAAGTTTGCACACCAGATTACTAAATATAGCTCTTCTGCGTTTATACCTCTTGCACTCCTCTAATACACTACCACATCCTCCTTTAATATGACTATACCCTCCTCTAACACGCATCACTCCCTGAGCATGGACCAACGCGCAGGGCGCATGCCTGTACCGCCTCCACCCCCACCCATGCCTACAAGATCCCAATCCCAGCAGCTGGTGTTCAGGCTCCAACAATAAGAATAATGCCCACTTCTCAGAGATGTTGTAAGAATTAAACAAAACATGCTTGTTTTTTGCCTTTGCTATTGCTTAGCCTCCCTATCCCCATTTCAATTGTGACAGTTCATCTGCTAAGATTTGTCAGAATCTAATAAATTGTCTGAGAAACCGGATGGATAATTAAGAATGACGAACAAAATAGTGGCTATTAAGCATCCCTTGGACACATCCCTGAACTCTGTCCTTGGAAAATTGGAGAAGGAAAGGCATGCATTTGTTAGCTATGAGTCAATTTTTTTTTTTTTTAAATCCAATGAAAGTAAATTCAAATCACAAGTGTAAGGTTTGAGGGAAAAACTTTGCAAGCAGAGCTCAAGGAGATTTCCAAAAACTTTAATCTTTGCTGATTGACATCAACAAAGACACAACCCACCTCTTCAGATTGTGTAACGGTGCAAAAACAAGTGGGAGTTGTCAAAGAAATAGCACTTGACTTGCTGTTATGGAAGAAATTAATCAACTTGACTATATCTTAGAAAAAGAAAAGTGAAAAGGTGAGTCTGCATCTAACTTCCTTTAAAATTCCTCTAAAAGGTAGCAAAAATATAGAGCATTTCCACTTACTGGAAATCAAATGAGGCTAACAAATCGTAGCTTTATCCATATTAGTTTCTACATACCACTTCTTTCACATGGCTTTGCATGAAGAAATGTCCCTTTTCCTTTTCAAAGGCAACTTCCTCATGATCCCATTTTCTTATCTCACCTTTAGACTATTCCATTAATATTTCTTTCTCTTGCCTTCCGTGTTCTCTCTCCCTCCCTCCTCCATCTCTCTCCCCTTTCCTCTTCTCCCTCTCCCTTCTGTGTCTCTCTCAATGTCTCCATATAAAATATATATATAGCTAAAATCTTATAAAATTATAAACGAAAAAGTGCACACATAAACACATCTGGAATGCTCAGAGACAGACGCTTCTCTATTTATGTCACTTCATGATCCTTTACATTGTGAACACACCACTTAGAAAAACAGGTTGCTAATGACCTGCACCTCCCCATTTCCTATCCACTAACCCAACACACCACTGAAATTACTCTCGTCAAGGACACAAATTCATTTTACTCATTTATACTTTGTTGCTAATTAATATGGACTCAATTTCATTCTCACTCTCCTTAACTTCTTTACATTAATAAGAATCTCTTTGAAGCTCTTCCCTTTGAGTTCATCATGGCCTGGCATCTGCTCTTCGTACCTGCATTCTTTTCTTTTCTCCTGTAAATGTTGGAGGTGTTCAACATTCTGTCCTGTGCCAACTTTGCATTTTAGTAATCTTCCCGGGCAGTCTTTTTCATGTGCAGAGACTTAACTGTTACCTCCACCCTGGTTACCTTCAAATCATGTGCATTTCTCCACCACAGATCTATTTACTAATATTCAGAACTAATATGCAACTACTCACATATGTCATCCCTGAGAAACTTCAGCTCAATGTACGTAAACTGAAATTTGAGACTTTGTTCCTACAAAAAAAAAAAAAAGAAAAGAAAAGAAAGAAAATGTATTTCCCTTTGTACACTTCAGGCAGGAGCTAGAAGTCAGCTGATATTTTTAGAAACTTCCTTTGTAATATGAAAAATAAGTACATAAATACAAATAAGAATTTGAATTAAAAAATTAAAGAAATTTTTCCTGGAAGTTTGAGCCAAAACATGTGGGCGCATGTTATAGATGGGAGGAAATTATACATGGCAAAATGTGGTATTTTCCCTGCCCAACCGGCAAGTTTTCTTTTAGTGATCTTACCAGTTTATAAAACAGATGATATTTGTTTTCAAAAAAGAAGAGATGGTGGAAATTCTTCCTATACAGCTGCAGTCTCCAAACCCTGGGCTGCAGACTGTTACTGGCTGTGGCCTTTGGGAACAAGGCCACAAGGTGAGCAGCAGGTGAGCAAGTGCAGCCTCGTCTGTGTTTGCAGCTGCTCCTGGCCACTGCTCACATCACTGCCTGACCTCCCTCTCCTCTCATCAGAGCAGAAGCCCTCCCAAAAACTGTGCATTGCGGGCTCCTTATCTAACACCTGATCATCTGAAGCGGAGCTGAGGCAGGGATGCTGGGGAGCGGCTGCAAATAGAATCATCATTAGCAGAGAGATTTGACTGCACAGAGACCATAATAAAAGAATTGTTTTCAGATTCATATCAAAACCATCACCCCAATCCCTGGTCCATGGAAAATTTGTCTTTCATGAAATTGGTCCCTGGTGCCAAAACAATTGGGGACTGCTCCTTTAAACCATTCTCCCCTACCTGGTGGCAGCCAGTCACCAGCACCACCTGTATGCCTGGGGTGTCGCATGCCAATCAGAAGAATGTAATTGCCCCACCTGGTGCAATTTGTTCAGGTTGGTTCCCTCACAGCAAAGCTGGGGGCCTTGTTTCATTGTTATGGAAATCAGTGTCTTCTTAATCTTTAGATATGAATGAGAAAAAAATGTCATCATCACGTTTCTTTTAGCCACCATCTAACAACTGCCAAGAGATCAAGCCTCCCGCAATCACCCACCAGAGGTTAGGGGGGTGGGTGCATGGGGAGAGGGGAGATGTTGATGGGTAAGGTGGAATAAGCTATAGTAACATATTTCACAGAACAGCGACTCAAATAATAATGTACTATATGTTTCAAAACTGCTAAAAGAGTAGATTTTAAATGTTTTCATCGCAAAAAATAAATATGTGAGGGGATATGTTAATTATGCAATTTAATTGTTTGTAATGTACACATATATCAAATCATATTTTACCCCATAAATATATTACACAATTATTATTGTCAATCAGAATTTTTTTACAAAGAGAGAGCAAGCCTGAGTAGGAGGCAGGTACCAGGAGAATCGCTGAGAAACAAGACCACATTCCAATCAAATCTCTGGCTTTTACCCTAATGTGAGTAATGAATTCCAGTATTGTTTAAGTCAGTGTGAGCTGACATTTCTGATATTTGCAGCTAAAAAATCCTAAATACAGGCAAGACTGTCCCCAAGTTACATATCTGATTATGTATAGCTTGCACTTAGGAATGGAGGCTGTGACAGTAAGTCCCCAAGTTACAAACATCTGACTGGTGTGTGACTCACATTTACAAACAGGGCTATTGCAGGGAATAGGTAAGTGTACCTGTTCCAAATTACCTAGAAGTTGAACTTTAGAACAAACCTAATGCACCTGTCTCATTCATAACCCAGGAACTGCCTGTAAGAGAAAAAATAATGGAGAACTAGATCTGGAAGACCCTTTAAACATGTTAAGACTTTTGACATAAAGGGACCACAAAGCCTCCGTAAAGTCCTACATGGAGAGGCAGAAATGATTTACTGATTTTAATAAATGTTGACTCTCATCAAAAGAAAGATAATATTCAGAATTTTGTAGCTTGGTGTAGTATTTACTGTACAGAATTCAGCAGAGAACTCCTTTAGTGGATTCCTAACATGTTTATCCATGCATTAATAACAAGCTTTTGCTAACAAGTCTGCTACCTACACAAGTATTTATAAACATTAGCATAAGGGCTATTCCCTAATCTTTCCTCTTACATATTAGCAACCCCAACTGCGATTCTCAATAGCAATTTCTAGGAAGTTCTTATGGGACGTTCTCTTGATGGGCTGCACGCACACTTTGGAGTCAAGAGAGTCAACAGCCCTGCTCCTGTCACCCAGGTGGTTTGATCACGGAAAAGGTTCTGTTGGCATCAACCTTGGCACATTTCTTTCCCTTGCTCCTCAAGGGTCTTGTTTATTCTACTTCTGAAATGCATTTTTAGTCCACACACTTAAACTAGTCTCCACTGTTACCTCCTTAAGGAAAATTAGCATTAGCAACCACACAGACTATTGAAAATACGTCCTGACTAGCTCTCACTTCAATTCCTGCCCTCGCCGGCAGCCAGCATGAGCACTTTAGAACCATACATCTGACCCTGCTTCTCTCCAATTTAAAACTCTCCAGTGCCTTCCCAATGAGCTCAACATCAGAATCAGAATCCGTAATATGGCCCTAAGGATTTGTGCCCTCCTCTGCTTCAGTTTAATGCCCACCAGCATCCTCTCCAGTGCTCTCCAGCAGTGATCGTGGATGCTGCACAGAACTTCTCTCTGTTCCACAGAAGCACCATGTGCCTCCGCCAAGGACCCTCCTAAGTCCCCTTTGTCTAGGTGCTCTTCCGCATCCTCTGAGTTTAAGAAATAACTTTTCTGGGTTCAGATCAATGCAACTGTACCAAGGGTAGTTTCTCTAGCCATTCAGCTATATTAAGTTCACCTGTTCCCTTTCATAGCACTAGATACTTCACCTTGGTGCCCTTTGCACAGTAGCTAACATTTTATATTTATTTAGGTAATATGAATTAATGTCTGTCGCTCCCACTTGACTGTGAACTTCATGAAGTCTAGTGGTTGTTTCCTTGTTTAATCCCAGAACCCAGCATAGGCATGACATGTGGTAAACATTTGATAATGAACAAATCAAAATGCACGTAAATGAGCATGACCCTTTGTAATAACCATTCAGCCACACCTCCCCAGGTGCTTCCTCGCCGTTCACAAGGTCACATGTGGAAGGAAAAATTCTACATGGAGCTCTGCCACTCACTCGTGGACAACGATAAAGCAAGTGACTTAACTCTCTGAATCGTAATTTATTCATTACTCAAGTCGCTCTTCTATAATCTTAGACACCAGATTTTTTTCACTGTTGTAAATTTTACAAACTCTTCTCAAATGAATGCATTTTTGCCCTTCTTTTAATCAGCCAAAGGAGAAATTTCTTGATTTTACTTGGTGGCAAGTTGATGACTGAACGTCATAAGACCTATTTGACAGAAGCCATTTGCCTTCTTTTCCTTACTTTTTATTCTCCTTGGCATTTTTCTTAAGTAAGAGATTTGCTCAAAATGCGTATATGTTGAAATAAGTCTGTGTTACCATGGCAATAACCAGAAATAAAAGCAATGTAAAAAAATGTGTTACAGCCTTTTGAATAGAGGAAGGAATGAGATATAAGGAGAATTATCCTCAAAATTAAAAACCTTCCCAAAGTAGAATCAAAATTTCCAGTACAATACTGAGCATGCAATTTACCTTTTTTATTCTGACTTTTGACAATCCAAAAATTCAGTAAGTAGTCAGAAGCCATATGAAATATAAACAAAGTTTGCTCTGTGAGAACTCTGCCTGCTCAGATGGGGCTGGGAGAGTCTCTCCCCAGGAAGAGGCATTGTGTGTGACACATACCCTTTGTTCCAGGGAAAGGGACGCTCAGCATTATTAGCAGTGGCTAAATTCATCATCTAAACAACAAGATAAATCCAGTTAGACATGTTTTTGGTCCCTTTCTATAAATGCACAGTGCAAAAGCCTAGACTGCATGGAGTTTTGATCATGGGCCAAACACTGTGCCAGTAAGAGTGTGTGATAATGTGGACATGGCTCTGTCTTCAGGAACGTAGGGCCGAGCATGCAAACTGGCCTTTATGGCACAGTGGAGGGCAGAAGTCTGCAGAGGGCTAGTGGAGCACAGAAAACGGGGTGAGGAGTAACAGGCACGGAAGACTTCATAGACAGAGCAAGGACACTTTACTGGAATCGCAAAGTACAAATCGGATTTGCTCAGAAAAGAGAGTGGATGTGGGGCTTGCATGCAAAGCATTTAACAGGCCGGATAGCCCAAGCCCTGATGCATCAAGACTGAGTTCTTGACCAGGAATCATGGAACCCCAGCCCCAGCCCACGGTGCCAGGTGTCAGATTTGTTAGACTTGTGGGGAGGGAGCAAGAAACCTCAGGGAAGACATGGGGTAGTGATAATTTCATACTCCTAAGATAGCATGTTGATATTTTAGCCAGCATGGCTGAAAGGGTGGCTCTCAACCAGCAGAGATCTCACAGACCACCAAGGCTTGTATGAAAGGTTTTTATTGGTGGGGGTGCTGCAGAGCACACTAAGGAGGAGAGAAGATAGAGAAAGGGAGAGAGGGAGAGAGAGGAGAGATGGGGAGAGAGGAGAGAGAGGTAGAGAGAAAAGAGGGAGAGAGAGGGGAGAGATGGGGAGAGAGGAAAGAGGGAGAGATAGGAGAGAGGAGAGAGAGGGAGAGAGGAGAGAGAGGGAGAGAGGAAAGAGAGAGAGAGAGGAGAGAGGGGGAGAGAGGAAAGAGGGAGAGAGACGAGAGGGGAGAGGGGGAGACAGAAAACAGCAAGAGACAGGAGTGAGCGCCAGACACCATAGAGACGGAGATAGCCCC